>JAESVK010000669.1:5471046-5497957 GCA_017140935.1 Hamamelis virginiana | reverse complement strand
ACACATATTTCCAATTATCATTCTTGGAAGTCCTACACACACTTCCAGGGGACCTTAGTCCTTTTTGGAAATCCTACACACATTTCCAATAATCATCTTATCTTAAGAGGAAATCTCAACACATATTTCCAATTAAATCAATCATCATTCTTGGAAGTCCTACACACAACTCCAATTATCTTAGGGGACCTCAGTCCTTTTTTGGAAATCCTACACGCATTTCCAATCATCACCGTATCTTAAGAGGAAATCTTAACACATATTTCCAATTATCATCTCTTTAGAGTCCACGACTCTTTTTGGAAGTCACACACATACTTCCAATCATCTAATTTGCTAATATTTCTTTTGACAACTTCGAGTTATCATCAACACATGCACTCCTCAACATCATCAATATCACTTATCATCACTCTAATACACATTTCATGCGTATTTCTCAACATCTCAAGCAATCCATACAACCTTATTGATTTGGGCCCCCAAAATGGGCCTCTCTCATTCACAAACTCTTAATGGGCTATCTTATCTCTTCAATCCCTTCATGGGCTTCACACTCCCATTACTTCACTTGTGTTTATAACCATTTCATGGTTACAAACCTTGCTCATATATCATCTATTTTCATATCTCATGATTTTTATTCAAAAATTCATCATTTCATGTAAACTTTCTCATTCACAATCACTTAATGCTTATCTTTATAAGCACAAAACCTCTCCTCATCTCTCATCCATGCATCAAATCACCTTCAATCTCAATCAAATGGACTCTTCTAAACCAAAATTTAAAAGAAAATTGGTCGAAATAGGTCAAAATAGGCCAAAAATGGGCTAAATGGGCCAAATAGGCCTCAAAAGCCCAACATAAGGCAAATTAGGGCTTCAAATTAGATGACCATCCACTAGAGGATGGTTAACCGTCCCTAGTGGACGGCCAACCGTCCTCTAGGGGATGGCCACTCGAGCCTATTGCTCCCCTTTAAGTCATTATGCCCTCATTTGCACTACACACCTCAATTTCCTCCATTTTTGAGACTTTCTCTCTCTAAAAATCCCAATTTCCTTCAAAAATCCATCAATCTTGATTCTATTGCTTCCAATCCATTAGCAAACACTTCCTAGTGTTGCTATAATATTCAATTTGTGAATCAAAACCAAGACTTTCATCTTTGCATCTCAAATTTGGGATTGTAAATCCAAATACACATCTACCACATAACCACTTTCTCAAGCTTCTCCACCTACACATACTCATGGCAAATAGGGGACGTGCATCTTCAAAGTACCCTTACATGAAGATGAAGAGTTACAAGGCACCATCATATGATCCTAACAACACAAGCTTGCTATTGGAGCCTCAAACCCATCTATCTTACATCCATACTATACAAGAGGTAAGCTCACTTTCCATGCATTTTGAATCCTTGATGTCTAGATGCTTTAATATTGATTTTTGGATGTTGTTTGATGATTTTAATTCATGAGATTTGCATTTAGCAAAGTTTGGGAGCCTCATTTCACTAGCTTCACAAGCTTGAAATGTTGCCCACCAAGTGTTTGATAAAATTCCCAAGAGAACTAAAGTTTGATTTTTCAATTCAAATTCTTCATGTCATGACTCGAATATGTTTCTAACATCATTTGGGTACTTTCAAAGCATCATGACAAGTTTTCACAACTTATTTCAAATATATGCACACTAAGTGTTTGATAAAATGTCCAAAAGGGGGCAATTTTCAATTTTCAAAGCAACTCATCATGTCATGATTTTCCAAATGTTTTCAAAATGATTTTTCATATCATGACAAGTTTTCAAAACTATTTTAAGTATGCACATATCCAATATTTCCATCAATTGGTTCTTAGCTCATTTTCTCACTCAAAACACTATTCACTTAAATGTCATTTCCATGACTTTTAAGTGGTTTTTACTTCAAAATTTACTCATGCTAAGTACTCAATTCAAGGTTTTTATTTAAAATCCATTCTCTTAGGGTTTTCATTTCAATCCATTTCTCATGAAGAGAGTCACATGGAATATTAATGGATTATGCCAACTCTCAATATAAAATCAAAAGCACAAAAATTGATCCACACAATGACTTATGGTAACTTTTGAAAATAGATTGTTTTAGCTTGACAAATCAAGTTTTTTAGAGACAAAGTATGAATACTTTTGAAAATGTGTCATCTTGTGGGTTAATTTTGTGCTTTTGATTTTAAAAAATTAGCATAACTCACCTCTATTACACATCTCTAATCCATTAATCTTTATCTTTGCAGCCAAACTTTGACATCAAGACTCGGTCTTCTTTGCAAGGCATAGTCACATGGTGGGCAAAGATGGACACTTTCCAGCCACAAACCAAGGCGACCATCAGAAGGGTAGGCTTTGGGGATTTTATCAATTCCCTTTGGATTGATCCAATGGACAGGCAGGCTCTCATGGCCTTATCCGAACTATGGTGGGATACCACCAACACATTTCACTTCGAGTGGGGAGATGACTGTGACCCCGCTTGATTTCACCATGATCACAGGAATTTCCATTGGAAGACGACCTTTGGATTTTTATGAGGATGCGAGCCAAAACTCGGTCTATTTGGATACTTACCTTGGGGCGGCTGATATTGACATTGTAAAGAGGTCAGTTTACCAAAGTACTCTCTATACACATTCAGTAACATGCCTAAGGGGGATGGACAGGATTCTGATCACATTGTACGGGCTTTCCTTTTGTATGTACTGTCCTGTACTTTCTTTGCGGGCACTGCTGATTTGGCCCCCTAGGCTTCCTTGCTAGCTTAGAGGATATTGATACCATTCCTCACTACGACTGGGATGGTGCGGCTTTAGCTACCATGTATAGGACTATGAGCTGTCGGTTTCGAGGAGTCTGCACCGACTTTGGAGGCATGGGGTTCGTCTGGGAGGT
The DNA here is from genome assembly GCA_017140935.1 of Hamamelis virginiana. Classification (NCBI taxonomy): domain Eukaryota; kingdom Viridiplantae; phylum Streptophyta; class Magnoliopsida; order Saxifragales; family Hamamelidaceae; genus Hamamelis; species Hamamelis virginiana. Next base: position 5,495,020 of record JAESVK010000669.1, on the reverse strand, counting down.
ATATACACATTTGCTTACAACATCTCAAATTCTCTTTACTTACTTCTGACAATGCACCTATTCCACAGGTATAGGCTTACGAGTACCTCAGCCTAAATAGCCCTACATTTGTTGCCAATGACTTGTCCTGGCCAATCCTTGCTCGATATGCCCTTAGTCGGTGAGAGAATGTTGGCGCCCACAGGCATGATTATGCTTATAGTCGCTCCATCCTGGTAGGGATGAGTCCTGATATGGTAACCATCTTTGTTTCTGCTATCTTCCCACAATGCTCAAACTTTCTCTAACATGTCTTGTCTTCAAGTAAAATGGAACCCCCGGCGTCATTGGAAGAATACTATGCATGCTCAGTTTCGTCCCATGATTAATATGTCCTTCAAAAGGATCCTATTTGAGGGGCCCTCTGGCAGATATTGGTACCTTGGAGAGAGATTACTCCCTCAACTCTGTGGAGCTTACTCAACTGCTCGCGTGTCTCATGCACCTCCTTCATTAATGAGGCATGCCAATAGCTTGACAGGCCATACATTGGCAGATGCTCTAACTGGTGTGTTTGCAGACGCCTTTTATCATCAGTAAGAGGATTACCACGCATTCTGTCAACACTATTTGATGCGTCCATTGGTGTCAGGATTTCTCCCTACTGAGGTATTGGACTCTTTTGGTTGCTTTATTCCTTTTCCTACAAAGTGTTTCTCATATCTCTTCTTTTTGTAGGGTTGTCGAGCTCGAGGGCATGCTTCTCACTCCACAACTACAGCGGCTCAAGGCAATGATGAGCCTTCATCTTCTGCCCCTCCTTTGCCAACTCTTCCTTGGCAGGTGCAAGTCATCGAGGATGGTAACTTGTTTAAAGGCCGATTCCTCTCGCGCCATATAATGAATGTCTTCACGTGGATCCTTATTACACCTATAATTATCATAACTCCAACCTTTGTCACACTTTTACTCTATTTCACCTGATCTTCAAATCTTCTGCCATCTACAGGTGCCTGTATCATATATTGAGGAATGCTTGACATATACTGCGGCATTGAATAGGGAACTCCAAAGGATAAATCTCGATGCGCATAATGCCAGTATAGCCGCACAGGTAACTTTCATTTTACTTCTTCGATTTCTAACAATCTCATTCTTCACCAAACTTACCCAAACTCTGGGTTTGCAGGCTTCGAGCCAGCCTTCACAGGAATGCTATGGATCAAGAAGGGATCACGAGGCATCGGGTTCACGAGGGACGAGGAAATCATCCCGGCAGAGATGATTTTATACCATTGGGCCCAAAAGAGGCTCGCTTAGGATTTTATATGTAACTTTTCTCTAATGTATGCACTAAAAACCTCTAACAACATGTGATTATGCCCTAATGAGAATATAAATATGTTTCGATTGCCTTTTTGATTCAATTTTAACACAAAAATAGGTCAAAACTGACGAAAATGGGGCGAAAGGTCAAATCGAGCGCTAAAAATGCTGAAAACGGTCAAAAATAGGCAAAATTGGGAAGCAGGCTCGGGTGACCATCCACCCATGGACGGTTGGCCGTCCCTAGGGGACGGTTGGCCATCCTTGGGGGGATGGTCGACAAGCCTAGTTACTAATTTTGCCTATTTTGACTGAAATTCAACTTTTCGGGTGTCCTACTTCGCTTTTGACTCAATTTTCTTACCAAAAGGCTATAAAAAGACATTCTTATGCTCACTTTCATCACACTAAACATAATGGAAGCTCTCAAGTTGATTCTCAACCTATTTTTAGCAAGAATGCGAGTGGATGACAAGAAGGTGTTCGCGCGATTTGGCTTGACTTCGCGGTTGTCTCTCTTATGTGAAACTTGAAGGCAAGCTTCTCAATTCTATGATTCACTTCTGGGATCCCGAGCTTCATGTATTCCGCTTCAACTGTGAAGAAGTATGCCCTTTATTTGAAGAATTTTGTGCTTTGATGAGCGTCTCTTCTAGTGGACCTTTCGTCTTTCCCACCATCCGTCGATGTTATTTTCAAAATTTCTCTTCTCTATTTGAACTTTCACCTAGGGAAGCTTCTACATTCATTCATGAAAATTCCATAAATCTTCTTAATCTCGCTTCATCTTTCTTGCGGGAGGGGGGGTAATCACTAGCTCTTCATAAGCTTACCCAGTACGCACTTGCCTTATGCATATTAGGTTGTTTCCTTGTTCCAAATGGGACACCTTCCATACCCATTGAAACATGTGAACTCATTCTACCACTGTCAAAATCACATAATATCATCCCTTCAATGCTAGCTGAAACTCTGAACAGGCTTGACCACTTTCACTCACGTTCTTCTCCACACATTGAGAGTGGCCCCATTCTTCTATAGATGTGGTTAGTTGAAAAGCTCAAGTTGATCACTCCTCTTGATGGGCCTAAACACCTACCCCACAATTACTGTTCATGAAAGCTTATGTCTCTTGAGCACCGCTTGATTCAGGACATGATCATCTTCTTATCTTCTCTATCTTGGGGAGATATTCAGTGGCATGTGGCTATTTGGGATTGCATCGAAGAGTATGTGCTACACAATTCTGGATGCTGTCAGGTGAAGCTCATGGGCTTAAAGCATACATCATTCTACTGGGCTTCCCGCGTGCTTTGCTAGATGGGTCATGTTCAAACAAACCTCCCTATCAAAGGGCATGTTTATGGGATAGAGATGGCTACTCCTTCTTTGGTATCTTGGGCTATGAAGAAATGGGCTTCAGGCTTGTCTATGACTCAGATAGGGGATTGCAATGGGTCTTTCAGACTTGATGAGGGGTATCGGGCTTGGCTTAAACAGGACTTGGGTTCAAAAGTGCAGGTCATGAAGGATAAGGCTCGAAGCTTCGTTTATGATTCTCGGGTTGCAACTCAGTTAGCAGATTCATCACTTCCATCAGATGTGTCGCGAGTTAGGATAGCTAAAATGAGGCCCAAGCATGCAGAGCGAGGAGGGCATAGAGTAAACTAGGAATTCCTTTTTTTTTTTAAGCGAATGAATGTAAGAAATATAGGGAATAAAGAATATGGACATATATGGCGTGTAATAAAACTTTCGAAAGGTTTCTTCCCTTTATGGATTAATAAATATCAATTTTATTAAAATCTCAACGAATATCCTTTAATAATTACAAATGAACCAAACTCTTGATGTTTTTACAAGAAATAGACCACACCCAAAGTAACTTTATGGGCTGCCTACGTATCACCGTCCTTGATGCATTCTCTTGTCATTTTTTCTTAACTCATTGTGATATTTGGGGAATCAGGTCTTCGTAGTTCATAAATCAAGTTGAAGAAGTCCACTTTTTTTTTAATGCCCTAACTTTTGCCTAAGCAGCCCTTTCAGGTTTTCTACCTAGCGGGCTTTTTATTTTTTATATGCTCTAATTTTTGCCTAAGTAGCATTTTCAGGTTTTCTACCTGGTAAGCTTTATTTTATTTTATTTTATTTTATTTATATGTAGTACTTCTTCAATTGATCTAAATTGGTAGGTTGAGAGAACTTATTCCCATCGATGTCTGAAATCTTCACTGCCCCACCTGACAGTATTTCTCTGATGATATAAGGACCTACCCATGTGGGCTTGATCTTTCCTCGCGGGTCGTGTATCGGTGCTCGAATCTCCTTTAATACCAAATCCCCTTTCTTCAAATCTCGATTCTTCACTTTCTTGCCAAATGCCTTGGTTATTCTTCTTTGATACCCTTGAATGTGGTAAAGCGCTCTCAATTGCCTTTCATCCAGTAGAGCTAACTCTTCATACCGGTTCTTTACCCATTCTGTTTCTGTCAGCTGACTTTCTATAGCAATCCTTAGTGATGGGACTTCTAATTCTATGGGTAATACCGCTTCCATTCCATATACAAGTGAAAAGGGGGTAGCCCCTATTGAAGCTCTAATAGAAGTACGATAACCCCATAATGCCAATGGTAACTTCTCATGTCAATCATTGTAGGACTCGGTAGCCTTCTTTAAGATCAACTTGAGATTTTTATTTGATGCTTCGACAGTTCCATTTGTCTGTGTTCTATAAGGAGATGAGCGATGATGCTTGATACTATACTTCTGCAAGTGCTCTTCGATTTCTTTTCGAAAATGCTGTCCATTATCAGAGATGAACTCGTGGGGCACTCCATATCGATAGATGATGTTATTATATATGAACTTCGCTACTTGTTTGGCATTCAATGTCTTGTAGGACGCAGCTTCTACCCATTTGGTAAAATAGTCTATAGCAACTAGAATATACTCATGCTCATTCGATGCTGCAGGGGTTACCTTACCAATGATGCCAATGCTTCATGTTGCAAATGGCCACGGCAAAGACATGATAGTGAGTGGCATCAAGGGTTGATGCTTTCTACTTGCAAACACTTGACATTTATGACACTTCTTGACGTATAGATAACAATCATTCTCTATGGTCGACCAATAATATCCTAATCTCAAAATCTTCTTGGCCAACATGTATCCATTCATATGTGGAGCCACAGCCCCTTCATGCACTTCTAACACTATATTTTCTTCTTCTTATTCATTGACACATAACAGATGCACCCGTCGTATGATCTTCTGTACAACTTTCCCCCACACAGAAGATGCTTCTTTCGGATACTCTCATTTTTCTACAAACTGCTGGATGTCATAGTACCATGGCTTTCCATCATTCGGCTCCCCTTCTTGTATGACACAACAGTAAGCTGGCCTTTCCCGTGACTCGATGATGAGAGGAGTTACACCTTCGTCTTTAGGGACATCTACCATGGATGCTAGAGTGGCTAAGGCATCCGCAAACTTATTCTTTAATCTGGACAAATAAAAGAAGTCAATTCGACGGAATTCTTTCACCAAAGTCTCTAAGTATTAATGGTAAGGTAGTAACTTCTTATCACGAGTCTTCCATTCTCCTCTAGTCTGACATATGATCAGGGCAGAATCCCTATATACTTCTAATTCTTCCATGCCTAACTTCAAGGCAGCTTCCAATGCCAAGATACAAGCTTCATATTCGGCTATATTATTAGTGGCGTCGAAATATAATCTGACAGATAGTGGTATCAAATTATCCTCCGGTGTGACTAACAACACGCCTATTCCACATCCCCTTTTATTATAAGCTCCGTCAAAGAATACTTTCCAAGGCTCTTTACTCACTTTTAGAATCTCTTCATCGAGAAAATGATACTCAAACGGTTTTCCTACTGATGACGGATGCTCTGCTAGAAACTCTGCCACCGCTCTCCCTTTCACTGACTTTTGCACCACATACTGGATGTCGAACTCTGATAGCAACAACAACCAACGAGCTGTCTTATAGGATAACACCGGCTTCTCCAATAAGTACTTCAGGGGTCCATGAGACTAATTAGTTGCACTTGAAAAGACAGCATGTAATGGCGGAGTTTTTTGGTGACCTACACCAATGCCACACATGTCTTCTCTAATGCATCGTACTTAATCTCATAATCAGTCATCTTTTTACCCAAATAGTACACCGCATTCTCCTTTCGATATTCTGGTAGATATTGAGCTAACATAGCTCCCATTGTAGTTTCGGTGAGTGCTAGATAAAGTAGTAATGGCTCACCTTGCCACGGAGGAACTAATATTGGTGGGTTGCTCAAATATCTCTTGATGGTTTCAAAGGCCTCTTGGCATGCGTCATTCCATTTTGTGGGTACATCTTTCTTAAGAAGTTTGAAAATGGGCTCACAAATCATGGTCAGCTGTGCTATGAATCGACTGATAAACTAAACTTTGCCGAAGAATCCTCGGATCTCTTTTTTAGTCTTTGGCGGTTGCATCTCCGTGATGGCTTTAATCTTTCTCGAGTCGACTTCTATTCCTTTCTGTGTGGTCATGAATCCTAACAACTTCCCTGCGGTTACTCCAAATGCACATTTCTAGGGGTTTAGTCTCAAATTATACTGCTTAATCCTCTGAAGAAACTTACTTAGAGCCTCAAAATGACCTTCTCGATTCATAGACTTTACGATCATATCATCTACATAAACCTCAACTTCCTTGTGAATCATGTCATGTAACAAGGTGGTTGTCATTCTCTGATAGGTAGAACCGGCGTTCTTTAGGCCGAAAGGCATAATTCGATAACAGAAGGTCCCCCATTGAGTGATGAAGGAAGTTTTCTCCATATCTTGAGGGGCCATCTTTAACTGATTATAACCCGAGAACCCGTCCATAAAGGATAATAGTGCATAACCGACGATACTATCTACCAGGATATCTATGTGTGGCAACGGGAAGTCATATTTAGGGTATGCCTTGTTCAAATCTCGAAAGTCTACACACATTCTAACCTTCCCATCCTTCTTAGGCACTAGCACAATGTTGGCTAACCACTCGGGGTATTCTACTACTTGGAGAAATCCAGCGTTCATCTGCTTCACTACTTCATCCTTGATTTTAAGTGCCCACTCCGGTTTCATTCTCCTCAATTTCTGCTTAGCCGGCTTAATCCCTAGGTTAGTAGGGATGAAATGCTATACTCTGTCGGTGTCAATCCCTGGCACATCCTTGTACGACCATGTGAAAACTTCTATATTCTCTCTTAACAACTCTACCAATTTTTTTTGTTCTTGTGGTGACAAAGTCGCCCCAATGTTAATTATCTTAGGTGATTCATCGGATCCTAAATTAACTTATATTAATTCATCTATATTAGGTCTAGCATGTTCCATATCCCTTCGTTGTTCAAGCTCATGGGAACATCTTCTCTAGGATCTATATTCACGCCATATATGTCCATTGAAGAAAAGAGAAACAAGCAGCGAATGAGAAGAATAAAGAAAAAGAATACTTTATTAATCATGAAGAAGAAAAATAACACAATATAAACTATCATTCACCTCCTAATAGAGGAGGGATGATTTTCTTGAAAAGAAAAACAAGAGTGCTATTCTACAACCCTATGGAAAGAATGTATAGAAATCTAACAAGCTATCATCTTATGGGAGTGATTCTTCCACGACTGAGTCTTCAACTCGAGGCTCCAATTGGTCAATGGACTGGTGGTATCTTCAATGAGGTGGATAGGATCGGGTTCATGAACATGCTCTTCAATGTAGGCGATCTTTTTGAACATTGCCCCTATGGCGACTTCATCGATATGGTCGACCCAGTCAAACTCTGTATACTCTTTGGCCATAGTGGTAATTAGGGAAAGAGGTAGTGGAGTGTTGAAGAAGATTTTAATCCCAGGAATCCTAACTTTCTGATCTTCAAGGTAAATAGGTTCATGGAACCCACAATAAGAGAAATCATCTCCTTCTTTGACAAAAGCCTCATTCAAAGTGGGCCGGTAAGGTTTCAGAGTGAGGTTAGGGACCCGTCCCCCTTTTTTGGCCAGTTGTCTTTCCCTTCTTTTTTGGGTCATCTTTTTTCTGCCAGCTTCGGTACTTTGATAGCCTAATCCAAAAGGATAAATTATTGAGGGATACTTGATGGGACTAGGCGTGCCTAGATGACGGCGACCTAAGCCCATTCCTAGAAAGAAGCCCATATCTTTCATGATCTGGCTCACTTGCATATTTCCGTATGGACTGTAATCTAACACCATTTTCTCTTTACATCCTGGCCGAACCTCTACACATTGTATGTACTCAAAGCTTGTCAACTGTACCTCTTCAATCTCAGGCTTGATCTCACAGATGGGTATACGGGTATGAGTGATCTCAAAATCTCCCTTCAATGTCACCACTGAGCCTTTGTAGGGAAACTTAACTTTTTGATGGAGAGAAGAAGGCACAGTCCCAATTAGATGGATCCAAGGTCTACCAAGTAAGAGGTTGAAACAAGCAGGCACATCTAGTACTTGGAAATCGACTTGGAATTCTACTGGCCCAATGACCAAAGGTAAGGTGACCATGCCAATCACTTCCCTTCGAGTGTTATCATACGCTCTCACAGTTTGCCCTGACTGCCTGAATTATGATAGTTCGATGCCCAAAGAAGTAGCAGTGCTGAGAGGATATACATTCAAAGTTGACCCATTATCTATCAATACAGTAGGAATCCTCTTGCCCATAGTATCCACCGTGATATACAAGGCTTGCAAATATTGGGCCCTTTTTTCGGAAGGTCTGACTCTGTGAAAGATATCGATGCCCATACTGAACTGGACTGACCAAACCAACTAAATCTTCGGGTGAAATGTCGATGGGAATCTGCACTTGGTTAAGTAGCCTGAGCACGGTCTGCCTGTGTTTCTGTGAAGCCATTAAAAACCCCTAGATAGTGATATTGGCTTGAGTCCACTTAAGTTGTTTCAATACCTCACCCTCTTCTTCTTGAACTTCAGTGCGTTGGGGTCTCTCTAACTCTCCTAAGGGATTATTGAATTCCAAATAAGTAGGCTTGAAATGACGATCTCCCCTAGTGACATGGTTAACATCCTCCTCATCGCTGGCCCAAATATCTGCTATCTCTTCGAGTGTATTCATCAAATCTTCCCATTCTATGATGTCGACCTCATTTCCTGACCCGTCATCTATAGTAGACTCGGCAGAAGCCAATATTGACTTGAAACAGTGGGTGACTCATGGTTGTCTTAGATAAACGGCTAAGTAACGAACTTCCCTGTGCATATCGGTGGTCCTGACAGTCATGCGGGCTCTATTCTCAAAATACTTCTTGAGGATAACCTGGCTGGTTTCCTCGGAAAGAATAAAGTTTGGATCTTCGGGTTCATCATGAGCCAGAGGAACATTTTCTTTAGGCAGATCAGGGATATCATCCCAACCAGTTAGGACAATAGGCTCTTTAAAAGTGGGCTTTTCAACTCTTGAGTAAAGGACATAGAAATCGAACTTTCTGCTAGGTTCACCCAATAAACATATCTCTTTCGCAACTCTCGCTGGCTGGTCCCAGTCTTGGGGAAGGCTTTCTTCGATTTTGGCTTAGGTGGAGTAATGGGTTCATGGGCCTGACAGGGATAGGATATCTCAACTTTAGTGGTAGAGGATGAATGGTGAGGGCGAATGGGTTCACAGTGGTTATAAGGGTCGGTATGGATGACATTGATGTTAGCTGGTGGTGGGACTGCATGGGTAGGAAGTGGATTTTGGGTGACATTGGGTTGAGAAGGTAGGAAAATGGTCTTGTTATCTATGAGGTCTTGGACTTCATGGTGAAGGCGGATGCAACGGTTGGTAGTATGGTCTTTGGACTGATGGAAATGACAATATTCATTTTCATTGTAATTCTTGGGCAATGGATTCGACACGGGCTTGAGCTCTAAAGGTTGGAGCAAGCCTCGAGCTTTTAATTTCTCAAAGACTCGCTCCAATGGCATGTAGAGCTCGGTGAATTTTCTGAATGGTTTATTCCTAAGGAAAAGGGTTGGGTGAATGGGGCAGGTTGAGATATGGCGTTGACTTCAGTAGCCTTCCCATTGATGATAGGACGACGGTTCTTGTAGGGTTCATCAGTTCCGAGGGCCCCATTGGCTAGGGCATCCTCCACTTGGGTACCAACAGCGACCAAGGCTCGAAAATTGGGAAGGTATTGGGAAAATAGGTGTTTGTGATAAACAGGGAGTAAATTCTTCACCACCAAGAGGATTGCTCATCTTCCTCGGGTCGGTTAGGCATTTTAGAAGCCTTGGCCCTCCAACGGCTGATGAATGCTGAGAAAGTTTCCCTAGATTCCTGTTTAGTAGTCTCCAAATCCCTCCTAGTGACATCAACCTCCATTTTGTACCTGTAGTGATTGCTGAACTCGATGCATACATCTTCTCAGGTCTTCATTCTAGATTCATCCAGTAACAGGAACCATTTCAGAGCGGATCCAGCCAGTGCCTCGTGGAACATTTGGGCTAGCAGGTCATCGTCGGCTCCTTGAGGGTGCATGGCCCTCACATACATCTTCAAATGGGTCTTAGGACAACTCATCCCATCAAACTTCTCCAACTCAGGCATCCTAAAATGAGTGGGCATACGGGCCTTAGGGAACAGAGACAGTGATGACATGTCCACCAAATCATCGGACTTTCTGATACCTTTCAAGGCTTTTTCCAGGGCTTCCACCTTACTCCTCAACAAAATGGGCTTGGCGGAAAAGAAGGCAGGGGCCTTAGGCTTAGGCTCTTTATCCAGATCAATGGGCTGAACAAATTCTGTACCAGACCTGGTGGGCTCAACAACTACCTTAGGCTTGAGGAAACACTCCTCCTCATCAACATTATCAAACAGGGGATTAGTACGGGCTCGCACCTTTTCCTCCTCTACTTTCTGATGGACCAATTCTTGGACTGCTCTTAAGAGTGCATCGATCTTCTCATCAACTGTCTTAGCCTCAATAATGGTAGGGGTATGATCCTCGTGACTAGACATCTCTGAATCAACGGATGAACATTTCAAACTAATTAATCGACCACTAGAATCACGACGCCGAGCCAGAATGCTGGGAAAGGAAATGGGAAAAGATTCGGATCAACTGAGAGTTTCCAATAGGAAAATGATGAAAAGGACAACAAACTCATGCTCACAAAAGTATGGGCCCAAGGCCCACATATCGATCTCACTCTCTCACATTCTATCCTATGAAAATGGGCCTAAAGCCCAAGCACGAATCTCATTCCTACAGTTCACATCTCAGTCTTACCGCAGGCCTATACCTTCCATCCAATTGACATGGGCCTAAAGCCAACATCCCAAACTTACTGCGGACTTAAACCTTATATCCAAAGGACATGTGCCTAAAGCCCACGTTTCACATCTTCGGGCAGCATAACATTACCACAGGCCTAAGTCCAATAACATGTAGGGTACTAGGTCTTCATCAAGTACCTTAACTCTTTTGAGAACATTTCTCGTAAGAGTTTAGGGCATTTCATAAAGGTCCAGTCCTACAGATCTAGGTCCTAATGGTTTTACACACTTCACAATCAAGGCTTAAACAAAACCGGGGGTAAATCCGGCAGCATAACATTATAATAGTGTATGAACAGGCGATGCAGGATATGTGTCCTTGTGAGACAGTCTACATGGACTAATGCAAAGGGTAGGCTGCGTGTCCTTTACTCGCTCGATCCAATCGATATACCTAACCACATGTGACATCAAGAATGCCGCGTGGGTCTAACAGTACGTGATTGGTCCGTTTGATATACCCGAGGGTACGCTGTGAGAAGAGTGATGGCTTTCGCATACATGGAACCCAAGACTCAAAGAGACTGGGCCCAGGGCTAGGCTCATCGATGGCTTAGCATACAACGGTCCTAATCATGCAGAGTCAATGCACACACAATGCAGAAATCAAAGTAAGACAGTCATGCAAATGCCAGTGGTTGATTTTATTAATTAAGAAATTGAAAAGCCCAAAAATAATTAATTGGAGTTTAGCCCTCGACATCCCCAGTGGAGTCGCCAATTTGTGAACCAGCTGACCCAGATCAGGAGGCCGTTTTCACTTTTGAATCATCGTTGATTGTGGATCTCGATTTATCCTTCTCTATTATCCACATTTATCCTTCTCTATTATCCACTAAAGATTGAGTTTTGAAAAACGATAAGTGTTTGCAAAAAACTGGGACTCGCCACCTTATTTCTAAGGAATAAGGAAACCATAAAAAAGAGTTTTATTTTCAATAAAACAAATGACCCCATTTTTGGAAAAAGCATGGTCTTCGAATCAAAGTTGGTTTTGAGGGCTAGGTTATGAAGTGAGAAGGTTCTAAGGAACGCCTTGTAGGCACCCACCTCACCCTAATTAAAGGTCTCCTAATTAATTTTGGGTTTTATCAAAATCTCATAAAAAACAACCCTATCATATCTAATCAACCAAGAAAGTAGTGTAGATAATACTAGATAATAGATAATAATAAAAAAGAATCAAAATCCTAAAGACCTTAGGAGACATAGAGTCATCCTAAGATTGGACTTGCGCCCTATTGATTGCTTACGTACTTTACCAGTTTCCCGTAGTTCGATACTTAGGACTCTCCTATTGTAATGAACTACATAGCCAAAAGGATTCTATCTTATCTAGGACTCTAGCTTCGAGAGTTTGAATTTGATCAAAACACTTTTTCATAAGGGATGGAATTTCATTCCAATTTGAATACTCCCAACTGGCTTTTTAGAATCTCTCTCGAAGTAGATTCCTAAATAAAATAGAACTCTATTCCTATTGTAATTCTTACAACAAAGAACACTCCTAAGTGGGGTCAAATAACCCCCTAATCCTAGGGTCTCTAACTAATCCTAAGTTAGTCTAAATACCTAAAATACTAACGTTATGCATGCTGGAATTTCTGGAGAATACACTAAAAATGCAATAAAGAATGTAAACAATGCATGAAAAATGTCTTAAATGCAAACTAAATTATCTATGTGAACTTAGGAATATTTCTAGGTTAGTTTTGACCCTAAAAATGATTTTTAATCCACTTTAAAGTTACTTTTAAACCTTGGACAGATTTAAATGCATCTTTAAAAGTAGATTAAAACTCACGAAAATAATGAATAAAAAAGATGTAAATGATCTAGCATGCAACCTAATATGATATGCAATGAATGACACAAAAAAACCAAATCATGCTCATCCTAGTTAGCACAAGGGAAGAAACTTACCATAGCATGCTCCCTCGAACACAAGTCATATAACACTCCAAGCATTAAGCATGATTAAGGGGAATGATAGAATCACAATACTCAAAACTCATACTCATCCTATCATTCCAAAAAGACTCAAGTTTTACCTAAATATGCATTCCTATATAAAACAGAAAATAATATGCATAAAACCAACTCCTATCCTATATGCAATAAACCATTAATCCCTTACTCTTAACCTATGAATATTCAACCTAAGTATCCATTCCTTTTTTTGCCTTCTTCTTCTTTGCTTCTAGCTTCTTCTTCAACCTCTAAGGGCTTCAAGAATGGGGCTAAGGTTACTAAAAGACTCGTATAGTACCTCAAGCTTCTATTCTTTAAGTTTGGCTCTCTAAATGCCTTATGTGTGTCTTTCAAACTGATTTCAGGGCCTTGTATTTATAGAGGAGCTTCAAATTGATCAATGGCTCACATTAAATCTCTTAGGAATGATCTAAGGGTCCTAAACCAGTCTTCCAAGGTCTCCAAATTCGTCCCAGAGTCCCCAAGGCCAAGCTAGACACATGGCAAAGTCCTAGGAATCCAAAATACTAAAAAATAGCAGCTGTAAGCAATTGGCTAGGGTAACCATCCACCCTGGGACGGTTGGCCGTCCCAAGGTGGATGGTCATCGAGCCTCCACCCCTAATTTGCCCTATGTGGGCCTATATCAGCCCGTTTCGACCCGATTTCGGCTTTTTGGGCCCGTTTTAAGTCCAAAGTTGACGCCTTTCCTCATGCCAAATTTGGCTTTGGCAACCCAAGTTGCCAAAAATAGGATTTGGAATGACAGCTAACATTTGAACCACATCAACTTTCCCACCACTCTAACTACCCTCAACTTCCAAAATGACAAAATACCCCCAAAGATTATGTTTGGCAGCCAAGAAAATTCAAGAAAAAAAAAAGTTCCCAACAAATGAAAGATAAATAAAATCTAAACATCAACAATAATAATAATAATAATAAAAATAATAAAAACAAAAAGCTAACAAATATATCATCTTTCAAAAAAAAAAAAAAATCTTGGAAACGTGGAGATGAGGAAAAAGCCAAGAGAGAGCAATACTCACGCGATGCATGGTGAGGCGATGAGTCCCTCTATCCCGCTATGGACCCTGAAGAATTGGACGTCTTGTGCTTCCTTGAAGAAGTCCTTCCGATCCCAAGCCGCGCCAAAAATCCCAAATATAGGGTTTCCAATAATTCCCAATTCAAACCAACCCAAACAAATCAAGGATCAGTTTTTATAGAGAGAGGGGAAGAGAAAATGTGTCTTGGAGCCTAAGTAGATCGAATTTATCAAAAAATGAAAATCAAGAAGATGCAAGTTCGTATGGGAGAGAGAGATGAGAGAGGAAGAGAGAGAGAAGCTGGAAGAAATGAAACAAATCAAGGATCATTTCATATATGCTCCTCGTAGGGTGTGATAAAACTGTGGCCAGCTGTTTGTTTTTTTTTTTTTTTTTTTTTTTTTGCCTCTGTGCATTTGGCATAGCACTATAGTAGAGGGATATGTGATTTTTAATGCTTTTTAGTTTTTTTTTAATACTTTTCAATGCTTTTGTTAAATATGTTAGGAACGTGGGTAGAATATTTTGAGAATTCGAAGTTTGGATTATATATCTTCTTTTATGCAAATCATATTTACTTAAAATCACATTGATCCAATTATTAGATTTTAAAAAATCTCATTGTAAAAGGTTTTGATACTTTTAATAAAAATAAATTTTCATGGTGACACTTTTTAGACACGGTCCGTTATATCACTATGATTTTTGGCATGCATGTCATACATAAATAGGGTATCTAATCCAATGGCCGATTTATCAAAATATTCAATTTTTGGTTTGAAAACGAAGGATAAAAATAATGGTAAAACAAGTGTATGAGGAGGGAATACATGACATAGTTTTTACCCATGGATTGCAAATTTATATATGGAATACATATTTTGAGAAAGAAACAATTGGATTAGATGATCTATTTATGTGTATCATGTTTGCTAAAAACCATGTTGATCCAACGGTTACTTTTTAAAAAATATCACAGTTTTGAAATAAACTGTAAAAAAGAACATAGAAAATTGTCATAGTTTTTCATAGTTGGTGTTCTGAAAAATTAACCTTTGGATCAATGTGATTTTTGGCAAATATAATGTATATAAGTTGAATATTTAATCCAACGGTAGGTTTCTCAAAATAGTTGTCCTATATATGGTTTTACAAACCATGGGTAAGAACCATGTGTCATCGAACCTAAAATAGTAATCAACCATATATGATGATTTTAGCTAATTCTATGCGAAAATAAAATTTTCAAATATTAAATTATTAAATTAGGATAAAATTTAAAATAATTAATTTAAAATATTAATTTTTTTCATTTCGAGGAAAAAAAATATTTACTATGTTCTTGTATATAACTTTTGAAAAGTAATTGGAAGTTAGTTGGAGCATGATGGTAAATATGTCAAATAAATGGGAAGTGCCAAAATTTGGCACTTATGCATTGGAGCACCTTGGTGCTATAATTAGAATTTGGCATTAACTAGCTAGTGTCATTTGGGGTGCCAAATTTGGCTTTGACACCTCAAATTTGGCTTTTGCATTGCAAATGCTCTAATAAAGAACCGTGGTCCAATATGAATTGAATTAGAAATAGTCCAAAACCAATCTGAATTCAATTAGAATTGATCTTATTCTTGAAAGTCTAATCCGAATTGATTTCGAATTACACCTTCATTTACCCTAATCCAATCCAATCTCAATTGCACCCTGTTAATCCATTTTTTAACCGGGCCATTAGATGGCCAGTAAATTGGTTTTAATTAAATTCTTTAATTCTAGCCAATGATAAATTGAATAGAATTAGATTAGTTTTCAAGGAGTTCGAAGCCAATCAGGAATGCTTGTTTTAAGGAGTTTGTTGGCATCCAATCTCTTCACTCTTAGAGGATAATTATCAAGCCAAAAAAAAGTCTTATCCGGATGGAAATAAATAGTAGTTGAAGATGATTCAGCTTGAGTGGTTGAAGATGATCCAGCTTGTAGATGATGATCTAGGTTGAAGATGAAGATGATCCAACAACTAGTTGAAGCCAATTAGGAGACTACTACTTAAAAGTCTATAAATAAAGGCTTGAAGACCAACAGACTCTCTCTCTCTCTCAACACACATCAACTCAACCGATGAATTAGAGAGCACCCATCTCTTTTACCCTAACTTGGGGTATGAGGGATTCCTTTTGTCTTTGATGCTGCTTGGTCGCAAGTGGCTCCACATCGAAGGCTCTTTTGTTAGAGGTATGCCCTAAAATCAATCCTAAAGAGCATATCTATTTCATATTAGGATAAGAAGGTATTACTTGTCGTTTATATATTCAATTATATATACGATAATGTCCATGAATAAATGATAAGAGAAATATGTATCTCAAGTTTGTTGAGATATGGAGACTCATATTTCTCATACACATTTATTCTAAAAGAGTTCCTGCTCATAGGTTTATTAAAGAGGACATTTATTAAATCGACAAGAGTAGCACAGATTTAAACTGACTCCATTGAGAGGATAGGTAATCTTTCCTATCAGTGTAGTGACACTTATGTTAATCTGTGGGTGCATGCTAGAGAACATGTACACTGAACTTGATCTGCTAAAATATTCGTATGGAGATTAAATCAAAGGAATATTCTTATGTTACTTCCATTTACTTGGTAATCCTAAGACCTGAGACACCATGGATGTTTTATGCCTGAATTGTTAGGGTTTGATAGTGTCTTATACAGCCTTACCCTAAGGTTGTAGTCGGCACTTATTGGCTCTAATAAGTCTTGCATGTAGACATATGAGTGGTCAATAAGGAATCATCACTCTCATTGTTATGAGAGAGAATGTAAGGGTCAGTTCTCAAAAGTAACTCTCAATGTGAATCTCTGGCCAAAGTGATAGGTGAACTATGAAAGTGTTTCATAGGGTTCATCTGATTGAGATTATATTTTGAAGAACATATGACAAGAAAGTTAAGATAGGGTTTTGACTTATATCCATACCCTGAATATCTTAACTATGACATTAGGGGATGAAGGATTAAGTAACAAGAAGGGTTTACATAGTTTTGCTATTCACCCAAACATAGGGCATGTCATGACATATTGCTAGACGTCACTCATGACCAGTGAAAGCCTATTGATAAGTGTTATCAATGAGGGCATAATTGGAATAATTTCAACTGAACCTTAAAATAGAAAGTTTCTATTTTAGGAGACATTGAGATGTCCCTGTCCACTGTTAGGTTGGGGTGAACCCAAAGGGTCACACACAATAGGGTGTAAGTGAGTTTCTTGAACTTGTGGGTGGAGAACACATTAATTAAAATGTATTTGACCTTAATGAGGTTAGGGTCAAAACATAACCAAGGATACTGTTATTCTAAATATAGATGGATGGTCATGCTAGCACTAGTAACTAAACACTCCATGAGAGAGAGTTTATAAAAGAAAAAGAGGGTAACCCTAGGCCTGGAGAAGTGAGCATCACTCATCCTAGGGCTTTCTCTCTCTAGCCGTCACTCTTCTCTCTCCCTCTCCAAGCTTGGTCCTTTCTCAAGAGTTGTGAAGGATAAGAAGGTTCGAGAAGTTTTACGTCCGTGTGGATACCGTTGGAGACTTCATACGTTTGAAGTTCGAGTTCGTTAATTGCAAATCGAAAGGCTAATCAAGTAAGTATTATTTATGTTTGATAAATATGTATGCTTGTTTGTAAATCACACGTCCCTATGCTTGTTCGAATTCTGCCGGGATGTTTGATGATGGAATCATCTTTATAAAAAAATTTTATTTGTATTCCGCTGCGATTCCATATTTTTCAGAATATCCCTTTCATCCTTGATTTGAAGCACTTGTGGTTCGAGAGGTAGTTCGAAGTTGTTCTTTGAAGAAAGTATTAATTTTTTGTTTCAAAGGGCTCGAGGGTAGTTCGAGCCGTACCGACGAACTGTTTTATTGAGTGGTGGTTAGTCATTAATAAAAGTCTTTTTATTTTTCACTTCATCTCCACATTCTTCTTCTCCTCATTTTCTAGTTTTATTTTATTTTTATGCTTGAAGTTTGTTTATAAGTTGTTAGGATTAACTGACTTGGCCTGTCTCCCTAAAAAGTCATCTTAATTGAGTCATTTGAACCCCATCACTTGATTTGAATTTTAATATTTGATTTGAACCCATCGATCCGATTCGAATTTCTAAAAGCGAAAAAAGTTATCAACACACCCCAATATTAATAATAACCTCAGGAAAACTAGAGTTTTTTTTTTTCCAAAATGACCATATAAAAAAATATATATACCATACTGACCTTCTAAAAAAAATATATACAAGAGTGACCCTCTGACTCGGTCAAACCCAATAAATTGCTGTTTCCAACAGCGGTTATTGTGTTATTTAATGAACCGTTGTTTCAAACAGCGGCTTATGCTAAAGTAAAAAAGTACTGTTACTAGGGTTACTTCAACCAGCCATGGTGATTCAACAAACCTTGGTTTGGTTAAGGGGTGCTCCTCCACTACTGCCATTAATACTGTTCCACAAACTGCTGAGTCCTCTTCACGTTCTGCAACTGTAGCTGAGGTTACTTCCACCAACCAAGGGGGTCCAACCAACCTTGGTAGGATTAAAAAAGTTTCTGCAGATCTAGGAGTTGGTGTCAATACAAGTGTTAAAAATGGGTTTGGTTTTCTCAAAGAATGGGAGAACAGTTTGGGGTTTTCTGCAGATTCAGGATTTCTATTCTCTACAACTCCTAGATCCAAGGTGGTTTATTCAACCCGTACCTCTGTAACTAAGGATCTACCATCTACCTCAAATCAGTTTGGATCTAAATCTAGGCCGTTGGATCAAAATCCAAAAGGATCTGAGAGCTCACATGGGGTTTCAGATGCTATGGGTAGTTTGCGATTTGCTGTTAATACCCATGAGGGTTTTGGTATTTCGGCTGGTGCAGGGGCGGTTCCATCTCCGGTTCTCTCCCGATTTTGCTCAGCTTCTGTAGATTTAGATCCTCTGGGGCCAGCTTCATCTTCTTCAGCTGGTGAATATAGGTATCCTCCCCTTCATGCAGCGGCACAAGGTTCAACGAGCACTTGTGGGTTCTTGAATGGTGCGACTAGCTCGCGGTTTGCTGTAGTTAATACCTATGTGGGTATTAACAAACCTGCTGCTACAGGGGCGGTTTCTTCCCCAGTTCTCTCTCGATTTAGGCCTGTTACTGCATATTTAGCTCCAATAGATCCATTATTGTCTGATTTAGCTACTGTGAATGGATCTCGGCCCCTCCATGCATTGGATATTATTTGTGATAGCCGGTAAAATATAATCTTCTAATGCGTACAGTGTGCTCGGTAAGCCTAGTGTTAGTTCTTTTTCTGCAGGTTGTGATTTTCAACGGGTTGAGAAACCCAATGCTGAGGAGGCCGGGGGGTCACTTAAGAACCGTTGTTTCAAACAGCGGTTTATGTATATTTCAAATAACCGCTGTTTCTAACAGCAGTTTATTGGGTTTGACCGAGTCAGAGGGTCACTATTGTATATATTTTTGAATGGAGGTTAGAGTTGTATATATATTTTTTTAAAAGGTCATTTTAAAAAAAAACTCGGAAAACTAAACCCAATACTTTCTTTTTCTTTCTTTTCTATTTTTATTTTTATCCGTAATTAAGCTCTAAACCGAGTACTTTGATACGGAGGAAGAAAAACGAAAATGAAACAACATGAATGAAGGTTTATGAAGGTTTAAGGAGGTTTAAGGCCTTTAGGGTTTAAGGCGGCTACTGCCCCTTTTCACTCTCTCCATCTCTCTCAATGAATTCTGCTTCTTCTGCAGATTTATTCGTCGACCCATTTCGCCTATTTTCCGTATCATTCCAATCCTACTCGATTCTATCACTTTCTTTTCCTGGAAAACTCGAAACATTTTGAGAATGAAGGTTTAAGGAGGGTTGAGGGTTTAAGGCGGCTACTGCCCGTTTTCACTCTCTCCATCTCTCTCTATGAATTCTGCTTCTTCTGCAGATTTATTTGTCAACCCATTTCGCCTATTTTCGGTATCATTCCCATCCTACTCGATTCTATCACTTTCTTTTACCGGGAAACTCGAAACATTTTGATGTCCAGTAGTAAAACCCCAATACTCTCCGCAAATCTCTGCCAGAAAATCGACCACTTCGTACCATTTGCTAACCCTCCCAATTTTCCATCCGAACCCACTAAGGAAATCCACAGTTATGTGGAGAAACATAGCCAAACACGCCTCTTCAAAGATCACACTGAGATTTTCCCTCAATTCTCATTCTTCTTCCCGTGCTTACAGCTTTCTGGGATTATTCCAAGATTCGATTTTTACCGAGAAAATTAAATTCAGCCCTTTTGAGCTTGGTTCGTGCTCAAATTTGGGGTTTCGCCGAATTGGCGACTTTTTTCCACCAGAGGAATCTATGGTGAGACCCAGTTTAAGTTGTGTGAGAAATCAAATTGGGTTTAATGGGTTTTGTCCCAAAAGTTATGGGAGTGTTGCCGAGGCCGTATCATCGACAGATATAGAAGAAGATGAATCAGTTGTTGATGAAATTCAAGAGTTGTTAGTAGAGATGGGGAAAGAAGAGAGGAGGCAATTTGAATATAGACGTAGGAGGCATTGGGAAAGGGCGAGGGGAATGGGACAAGCAAAGTATCAGTTACTTAGAAGACGGCAAGTGAAGATTGAGACTGAGGCATGGGAACAGGCTGCAAAGGAGTATAAGGAACTTTTAATGGACATGTGTGAGCAGAAGCTGGCACCTAATTTGCCTTACATGAAGACATTGTTTCTTGGTTGGTTTGAGCCTTTGCGTGATGCTATTGTTGCAGAGCAGGAGTTGTGCCGACAAGGGAAGAACAAGGCAGCATATGCCCAGTATTTGGACCATTTACCGGCAGACATGATGTCGGTTATCACAATGCATAAGTTGGTGGGATTGTTGATGACAGGAGGCGAACATGGCAGTGCCAGGGTTGTACAAGCAGCTTGTCTGATAGGTGATGCCATTGAGCAGGAGGTGGGTGAGCTTGAAATTTCTTCCCTCCTCGTGTCTTTAGTTGTTTTGATTTGAACAATAATGTTCGGATTATTTTGGTTCATTTTATTGAAAGGTAGTATTCCACTTCATGTAGTTAAATTTTGAGTTTGAAATACTAACACTTTTTTCTTTTCCTCGGTACTTGTAGACTAGGGTAATTGTAAGGCATATTTATTGTATGCTAAGATGGTGAAGAACCCCATACAAACTTACGATAATAAGGGGTAGGAAGAACACGCTATCTGCCAAGAGTAAGAACCATAGAACTTTTGTGAAAGATGATGAATTAATAGTCAGTTGTGTGCTTAAACAAATAATTTAACTAAAAAATGTAGCAACTTTGATTTTGGAAGTCTTAGGCATCATTTAGTTGGTTTATTGAAAGTCAACTTTTTTCCCCCATTGAGAGAAAAAATTAGTTTGCAACAATGCTTTCAAACTAATCAAACAGTGCCTTAGTCTCTGATGAGATTACACTTCATAAGAATTTAGCATGGAGTTAAGGTGTCCACGATTGGAGGAGCTTTGGAAAAGATTAAGACAAGAAAGTTCTTGTGATCTAACATGGATTAGAATCTTGGCATTATCTAATGAAATATGGCAAGATAGGTGTTGGAACAATTGACCATGATTGCGATTGCAAAATAGGGTTCATAATTGGATTTTCTTTCCATTATGTGGGTGATTTTCTGATGTATGAGGGTCACAACAAGTGGAGGATGTCAAAGAAAGGACGGTCGAGAAGGAGGAGAAGGAAAAAGGAAAAACAATGAACAATGTTGTGTTTACAGATTTTGGTTGACATCTGTTATATTGGTTGTATCTTGCTAGCCTTTCGCTGGTTGGTGTCAACAAGAAATCAGCAATTGGAATGCAGGAATCCAACACAATTCCATTTAAGGTTTGGGAGAAATATGAATGATGGTGTATCCTTCCTTATTGACTAGGCTGTTAACAAGATCGTAAAGACTAGGTAGCGAGTGGGAATATAAAAAGCATTTATTGTTTGTATGAGAATGAAAATTGTATTTAAAATTTCTCTGAGTTTATCGTGGATTGAACATATGAATTGCATTGCAAAACTTTGGTAAGATTTATTAATTAAACTGACACATAAAATAGAAGTACCATAGAATCAATTTGTCCTTGTGCTGGGGAGATTGATTGTAGAAGGTACTTTCTTGTTTCAGCCATTGATTTAAAAGTTGAGTCAGAAAAAAGAAACACCTCCATATGATATTTATTGACTATAAAATGCATATGATAGCCATCTTAGACAAATTATGTAATTCATAAAAGAAAGGGGTATCAGTATTGCTATGATCAAGGGGAGGTTGGAGCCATAAGTCCCTATCATCTTGCATCGGTTATTAATGAGTATAGACAAAAATTTGATAGTGTATGTTGTTTGCTATTGAGATATTTTGGTTGACAAGGCCAAAGTAAAGGTTATATGCTTGGCTAGAATTTTGTTTACATTTAAAGATACTATTCTTTAGAAGAGAAAAAGGTAGACAGAAAATACTGCATACAAAATAATCCCAAAGTTCTGGGTGCACATTTTAGAGGCAAGAACCAAATAATAGACGTCTAAGCTCTATGAAAATTTGAGGAAGTCCTTCGAACTTAGCTGTATGGTAAGACTTGAAATAATAAAGTCTTCCACTGTTACCCACCACAAATTATCCTTTTGGTCTTAAGATCCTAAAAAAAAAAAAAAAAAAAAAAAAAAAAATTAGTAGGAAAGAACGTCACAGAACAGTTAAGAGACTTGGTTATTTTACTAACTGACATAAGACTGAAAGGAAATTTAGGCACATAAAAAAGAGTTCAATGGAAAGTTAGGGGTAAGGTGAGCGGTACCCAGACCAGATATTGGTGAGGTAAAACCATCAGCTAAGGTAACATCTAGTAATGAAGTAGGACTTTGACTATTAGATAACATAACTAAGGTACCGGCAAGGTATTAAATATCAGTATCGAGAGATATATCGATGGTCCCAAAACATAGATTTATTGACAGGTATATCGATTGTATCGAAAATATCGACACCGATTTAAAGATATGATGGATATTATTAGTTAAACATGGAAATTTTCAGCATAACTCTACAAAATAAAGTGTGCCGTGCTAGGCAAAATAAATCACAAATTTCTACAAATTTTGCACTAAAATGTTACATAACATTAAAATTTTAAAATATATATCATTTACAACATAATAAATAAATAAATCAATAATCTTGTATACAAAAGAATCTCCACCTTAGACCGATACTTGCCGAAATACCGGTAAATATTGGTAAAGATATTTTGGTCTAATATTGTATCGATACCCACATATATATGGACATATTTGAGATATATCAAGCATATTGGAGATATTTTATTCCATGGGTACATGGTGATATGGTCTGTGGCACTTAATGACCTGAGGAGTGCGAGTGGCAAGAAAAGTATGGAGTTACCTGTCTGGGCAAGAGTAGTGGTTGAGGAAGATGCGGTAACACCATAATACCTCTAACAATTTAATTATATCACAACACACCCTTATCCAAGTACTTTCGTCAAATCCCTCACATCCACTCCCTCACCTACTGCAATTACCTCACTTTTTGCCAAATAAATCTACAAACCAAAGACCGCTTAGCACACATCTCAACTATCATAGCTAAACCTCTTAGTATTTACAAAAAATAATAGACTGTTGGCATAAAGGAGGTGAGAAACACTGCCACACCCAGCCCTGACCCTCTTAACCACAAAACCCTCAATGAAATTTGCCTCAACTGCTTTTTGGAGAAGCCAGCTGAAAGCCTCCATCACTAAAATGAATGGGAAAGGCAGCAGAGGACAAGATAAGGTATAGTTTATCAAAGCAAAAGGAAAGATAGAGAGATGATTCTTTAACCTTTCAAATGACCAAAATGTTGAAATCATATTATGTAGAGAGATGATTCATTATAGTTATGGAATTTGGAACCATGTATTTTTTACTTACTTAGTTAATTTCGAGGAATGTAGGCATTTTTATTTTTAGGGTTAATATCTTATTTCACTGTTTGATACAGAAACACAGTTATCTTTTATATAGGGAGGACTGCCTTCCCCCCTCCCCCCTGCTCTCACTCTATCTCAGGGTCAAGTACATAATGTCTATGTTGGACACAGTTTTGCCTAACCTTGACAGTTTTAATTCAACTCTTTTTTTTTTCCCCTGCCATGTTGGACACAACACA
>JAESVK010000669.1:5429843-5461498 GCA_017140935.1 Hamamelis virginiana | reverse complement strand
GTTTGTCTTTGGTTCAGAGCTATAGGGAGCTCCAGGGAGGTCTAGCAAACATCATTAATGTATTTATGCTTTAAAGACTTAATGTATCCATCTCTGTACTGTACTTGTGTGTATATTTACTGATTTTGTGTGGACTTTCGTGATCTGAACTGCTGGATTGTCTTTTGTTATTGTTAACTTATTCCACCAGTTTGTTGTAGAAGTGAGCCTGGAGATAAGTTTTGGTGGCTTCCTTTATATTAGTTGATATCATAGATGATGGAATTGTTTTTTATTATCAGGCCTTTACCATATGATTTCCGTGTCATACAAAAAATGGGGTACAATCAACTTAAATACAGTTGGTTCATAATTCTTTCGTTTTATGGTATTACCATATGCTTGCTGTTCAAGTTATCACATCACTAATAAATGTAATTTGTTATGGGATTCTACGATTCTTTTAAAATTGGTTCTCTCTCTCTCCTTTTAATCTTATCTTTTATTTCTTTTCTTTGTGTGTGTGTGTGTTGGGACGGGGGGTTGTTTTTGCAGGATGGTTCTTGCAATGGTTTACAACACTACGCTGCCCTTGGAAGAGACAAGGTAATTTTTAATTTTTTTTAAATTTTTTGTCAATCGGTGTTTAGTTCACTTCTGCTTTTTCCGTCCCTGCCATTTATATAATGAAAATGCCAATTCTAGTGGAGATGTATCAACCCTCTCAACTTTTAATCACAAGAATATCCACTTTGTTAGTTTCCATAGCAAAACTTTGTGTTCCATTCATTGTCTATTTTAGTAATGTGGTTTCATTAAAATGGGCAAACTATGTATTGGGTGCTAGATTAGTGTGACTTTCAAGGTACTGTATTGGGGATAAAGTTATCACCAATGTGGACTCTCTCTCTCTCTCTCTCTCTCTCTCTCATGAGTTTTCCTTTTTCTGGTTTGTGCCGTGATGGTCTGTCCGCTGAATAAGTTGAAAGTGATGGAGTTCTCACAGCTTGTGTTATGATGGATTTCTCACAGCTAATTAATCATCTTACCTTTATTGGCTTATGGTGTAATGGCACTAGGGAAATGGGGAACTAGTTTTCTTCCATTCTTGACAACCTTGTATGCTTATACTTCAAATGCCAATTTAGTAACTATCTCATTAAGAAATTTCTATTCAGTTGGGAGCAGCTGCTGTCAATCTGGTTGCGGGAGAGAAGCCTGCGGATGTATACTCAGGAATTGCTGCTAGGTAAGCTGTTTTTCTCAAGGGCAAAAAGACATACCCAACAACCCCCTCCACTTTCTTCTTCTTTTGGTACGTTATAGTTTTTCATTTTCACTAGAGGCTTTATTGGGTAAGATGAGGGTGGCTATATGACATATCAGAATGGACAATGTGAATAATTTTCTGACAAGGTATGGAAGTGGTTGCGTGACTAACTAATAGAAAAGTTTGGTCATGTTACCTGACTAATTATTTTCTAACCAGTGGCATATCCATTTATATGATGGAGGAACATGTAAATCTGGCATTGCAGATTTAAATGCAATATTCAATAATATAAAGAAAATATTATTTGTTTATATATATATATATATATATATATATCCTTTCATTTTGGAGGTGAGCTCTGAACAGAGCCTCATTCCGGTTACTTAGGTTGGCTACATGAATCCTGCTCTACTTATTGTCATCAATGTGCAAAGTATTTTGGAGGCACTGCCTTAGGTTCGGTTTCAAAAAAGCCTTGAGGTTGAAAAATTAAGTGGAGGCCACATTTGGGGTATGCCTCGCAAATCAAGTTGTAGGTAAAGGCAATGCCTTAGCTAATGAGGCATATGCCTCAACCAATTTCTGTTGAACTTTTGTGATTTTGGAAAGAAATCTATGTGGTTTCCATCCAGAGGCTGCACAAATTTTCATTCGCTTACATCCAACATTTGTGATTGTGCAATGTCTGTAAATGTTTGAATGAGTCTTCTCAGGGAGCAATTTCACTATAAAAGTTTGTCATATTTGTGATACAGAGTTCTTGATATCATGAGGCGAGATGCACAAGAAGATCCTGCAATTTTTCCAGATGCATTGCGCGCTAGGGTTTTAATTAATCAGGTTCTTTGCTATTTCTCATCCTAATTAATGTGTATGCATAATTGATGCATATGTTAGTGAGACAATATTAGACAAATTGTACATGGAAAAATTCATGGATTATTCAACAGACATTGTAGAGAAAAAAATGCAAGTAGGTGGTATATGATTTGCAAGGTTTGCATTTCCCTTTTACCAGGTCAGGCTGCTGGGTGCACATGTATATTTTCTAACTGCTAGTTGACTCTGATAATTGGATTTAATCTTAGGTGGATAGGAAATTGGTGAAGCAGACGGTGATGACATCAGTTTATGGTGTCACATACATTGGTGCTCGGGATCAAATCAAGAGGAGGTTGAAGGAACGCAGTGCAATTACGGATGATGAAGAGCTCTTTGGTGCTTCATGTTATGCTGCAAAGGTAAGGGTAGTAGGATTGATACTTTTATAGCCTACTTCCATTTACTAAATTGGAGAGCTTGTGCCAAAGTTGCTATAGCATAGTGTTGCAGGAATGTCATATGAGATGTTGGGATAGGGGTCAACGGTTTAATTCTTATAATTGACAAAATATCTTATTATATATGATGTCAATGTTATTAAACCCGGACCAGACCGGCCGGTTGGACCTGGAACTGGTCCCCTCTCCGGTTGGTTCAACCCACAAAAACCCATTTAAGTCAAAAACTGGTCAACCCGTTTTTTTTTTTTTTTTTTTTTTGAGGAGCTAAAATGACTAAAATAGTCCCATTATTTTTTTTTTTTTAAGTCTCTTAAAGCCAAGAAGGCTAAAATGGCATTAGTCTAAAAAAATTCCAAATAGCAAAAAGAAACCCGAGCACCTAATTTAATAATACAATATTCTTATCTTGCATTTTAAAAAGTATATATAATAAAGATTGATCAATAGTAATTATCAATTTTCAATTTTGATGACTGCACATAAATTCAAATATATGAATTGATTGTACAAACATTTAAAAAAAATTATATTTTGAATCATTTACAGCTTTTATTCTAATAAATAAATAAACAAATAATATATTTATGACGTCAAGGTTCAACCTGGTTGACCCGACGGTTGAACCGGTTGACCCTTAACCCGGTAACTTTTCCGGTTCGATGAACGGTCCGGGTTTTAAAACAATGTATGATGTAGTACATCTGATGTTGCACTCTAATAATCCTTCCTTCATTCTCTCATCTCCTTCGTTCTTATTGGTTCTGACCACACTTTAAAATGGTGTGGCACTATAATATTGGTCCACTAATTATTGAAACTAAAATTTTCAATATTCTGTATTCATTACTTGTGGGTCCCATCTAACTTTCCATTCTCTCTCCATAATTATTATTTTTTATTTAAATTGTGGGTCTCACCTAACTTCTCCACTATCTCTCATCTTGATTATTTTTTTGCTATTTTTTATTTAAAAAGTTGGTTCCATTTGACCTTTTCCTTTCTATGTGATATTTAAATTTTTCTTAACTTTTTTAATAATACTTCCCACTAGGTTTTCTCTCCACTCTTTAACATTTTTAACCGTTCTTATGTATTAAAATATATAATCTACTCCTATAAATTTAATTAAGATCAAATAGTTAAGATCATTTAATCAAAATAATTTTCTTATACCATTATAATTTATTAGATGGAACCTTATTGATAAGTTTCACGCATCTTTGCACTAGTATGTTTATATATATATATATATGATCAAGTCAGCATATGCTTATATAAGCTTATGTAAGCATGAAGCCTATAGATAATTGTGAGATGCATATTTTGAAAAACTGACCTTTGGATTAGTTATTTTACTTATGGATGTCATGTATGTCAAAAATCATAGTGATCTGACGGACGGTTTTTTAGAATTGTCACCGGGAAAAACTTGTGAAGCGAAGTCCCACACTGCTTACGTATGAAAGTAATAAGCAATATATAAGCTTGAGGGCTCCCTCACCAATCCACTCAGTCCGACTGTCCCACATCGCCTAAATGAAAGGTTTGCTATAGCTTCATATACTTGTATTGGGCCCTCCACCTACAAGCTTAGACTTTTAGGTTGGAAACTGTAACATGGTATCAAAGTAGGAGCACCGAGGGATGGGTAGGGTGCGTGCGTGTCCCTGACCTGTATGCAGCAGGTGCTGCCGAGTGAGCACGCTGCGTGTGAGGGAGGGTGTGAAGCGAAGTCCCACATATCCTAGGTATGAAAGTAATGTGCTGTATATAAGCTTGAGGGCACCTTCACCTCTTGAGCTAGCTTTTGGGGTTGAGTCTACCCAAGACCGTGTAACAAAACTATGACAGTTTTTGGCGGTCACAGTTTTTCATAGCTATATTTTGAAATTCTGACATTGGATCACCTTGATTTTTGGTGTGCATGACATCCATATGTATAGTATTTAATCCAACGGTCAGTTTTTCAAACTATACATCCTACAATTATCAATGGGCTTCATTTTTACACAACTTATATAAGCATATGCTGACTAGATCGGGACTGTATATATATATATATATAGATTTTTTTTTATTGATGACGTTGTATTTTACTGTTTGAGCAGGTCACCTTAACTGCCCTAGGGGAGATGTTTGAAGCTGCCCGCAGTATCATGAGCTGGCTTGGTGACTCTGCAAAGGTGTGGCATATTCTTCTATGATATATATGTTCTACAGTAAAATATGTTGGACAATACATTGCCAATGGATGGAATATCACGAATCTTCTACAAAAGGAGGTCACATATCTATTTTTGTAATTTAATGAAGAGTCCAGACAATTTAGCAATCTGTTTGATCAAAGCATTTATTTTATCTTCAAATTATTGAACTCTTTTCTAGTTCCTTAATTCTATTGTGGCTACAAAAATTAGCAAGTTGGGCCAATTCGGTTGAGTTTGCTTGAGATTGAGCGCACTCAATAACACTGTAGGTACAAGCATAACACTTCAATTGTCTTTTTTTTTTTCTAGAATAAGGACAATTGAAATGAAGGAAGTTATTAAAAAAAGATGTAAGTAGGAAAAGTTGTAGGGCCATACGAAATTTTCATTGAAGCTTGGAAGTGTATTGGTGATGATGGCGTAGTTTAGTTGGCTATATTGTTTATTAAGATATTGAAGACAAAGGATACTCAATGAATTGAGGAAAAGCACTTTGGTGCCTTTTTATAAGAAACAAAGGTGATATTCAAAGCTGCACTAACTATCGTGGCATTAAGCTCATAAGTCATACTATGAACTTTGGGAGAGAATGATGGAACAAACATTAAGACTTCAAAGTTTGAGCAACATTGTCAGAAAATCAATTTGGTTTCATGCTAGGAAGATCAACTGTAGATGCTATTTTCTTAGGCAAACTTGATGAAGTACAGAGCAAAGAAAAAGGATCTTTATATTGTGTTCATTGACTTGGAAAAAGCATATGATAGGGTCCTTGGGGAATAATGTGGTGGATATGGAAAGGAAATGAATATTTACTAGATATATTATTGTAATCAAGGACACGTATGAAAGATTTGTAACTACCAAAAGAACAATAGGACTAAGTCCATATCATTTTGCTTTATTTGTGGATGAACTAATTAGACATATTCAAGAAGATGTTGCATGATGGATGTTATTTATTGCCAATGCAGTATTAGTTGAAGAAACTAGAGTATGGTTAATTGTAAATTAGAATTATGGATAAGCACCTTAGAATCCAAAGGTTTTGAGTTAAGTTGGGCTAAAATAGAATATACATGGAATGTAAGTTTTGCCAAATTAAGAATAAAAATGACGGCATAATGCAAATTGATGGGAAAGAGATATCTAAAAGTGTCCATTTTCAATATTGTGGATCAATTATTCATAAATATGGAGAGATTGAGGAAAATGTCATTTATAGAATTAGAGTAGGGTTTATCAAGTTTACAGGAAAATTTTATAGGATGGTTATAAGACCAATTAAGAAGTAATATGTCTAGAAAATGAGTGTGATGGAAATGGGAATGTTAAAAATGATAAGTGGTACTAAGAAGATGAGAGTGGCTCCAATTGAGGACAAGATGAAGGAAAATCATCTAAAATGGTTTGATCATGTGCAATAAAGACATTGTTTACGCCAGGTTCTTTAAAGTGGGGAGGACTAGCCACTAAAGACAGTTATGTAACACACTCGCAGTAAAATATTAAATAACCAAACACGAAGATACAGTAATTAAGAAAAAGAATAAAAATTTTAATATTGTAATACAACCTTACCCAAATACATCGCCACTGTCTGTACCTCTTATAGGAAATTCGAGGAGAAATGTCTTCAAAGGAAGGAGTTAGGTGACTTGAGAGTGAAGTCGGGGACTTCGGCAGTAGATGAATCTCTTCCCCCAAGAGTAATAGCTTTGCTCAATACCCACTGCTTCGAGTGGTGGTTGGCTTAACTTTCCTGGAGTGAGGCTTAACTCATGGTGGAAGTAGGTAAAGGTTAAGGGTTGTTCCCACAAAATATTTAAAGAAAGGTGCGGGACAACAAAGAGGGAGGGAGAAGGAGTCACAGAGAGAGAGCTTCCACTCGTAGTAAAATGTCTCTCCTTTTCTTTTCTTGATGCCCCTAGTTGTATTACTAGGTTCTCTTTATATAAGCTAATAAGCTAGTGAGCTTCTACGAGTGTCAAATTAGTCACTCATCTATGACAACATAGGTCTAATAGAGTATGCTAATAGAAGACCAATTGCCCTTTATAACAAATTTTAATACTTTTACCCACTTTGTGCCACCAAAGTAGCCGTCAACTCGCCGATTGCATTTACTATGTGTCTGCACGTGCCGCTCACGCAATAAATAAGGTTTCGTCTCATTCACTCCCCAAAAAGGTTGAGGCGGTTGAAACATGGTTTCGTTGAATGAGAACTTGCCTTAGCTGGACCCAACTCTCATTCCTCCAAGCCACATCCCTCGGATCATCCCAAGTGGACAAGATTGTTGACCATAGGGTCCCAACCTTGCCTTTTTCCAACACCAAGTCCTCAAAGAGGACCTCCTGAGCCCTGCCATGACCCAGGCTAACGTACAACAGTGTAGTTAGGGCGCAAGCGTTGTCTAGAGGGAGCAAGGGTCATACCCAAGTCTCGCTGCCCTAGCTTCCACTTTTGGAGTGGGCATCCTTATGAGAAAACACTTGGTTTCCCCTTTTACATGGGCATTTACTCGTGATGAGCAAGCATCCATGTCATTCATTATAAACATAGGCATCCTTATCAAGAGGTGAGGGACCGTGCCTTGATAAAGGGAAGTGCATATCGTATTTTCGCATTATGGATTTAATGATATAAGCATTTATACACACACACACACACACACACACACACACACAAACAGATATGCCATTTACATTGTAAACAGACATAAAATGCACTTGTATGAAAGGGTTACTTGATTCAAGTTAAGGTCTTAAAAAGATAAAAGGAAGGCCCAAAATAACATGGTTAGATGTGAGAAATGACATATGTATTAAGGATCTAACGGATGATATGACCCTTGGTAGAGATGAATAGTGAAAGAGGATTTATGTAGTCAACCCCATCCAGTTGGCATTAAAGGCCCGTTTGGGATAGCTTCTACTTATGTTTTTGAAGCAGAAGTAGAAGTCTATTTAAGCAGAAGCAAAAGTCAATTGTGTTTGGGAACTGTATTTTAAAAATGCTATTAACACTAAAAGTGCTTTTAGTGTCTGATTGGATACCATATGAAAAAGCTGCTTATAATCCTAAATTGACACTATTACCCTAGCAGAGTACTTTATTTTCCTACTTGGCAATAAAATTATAAATTAGCTTATTTAAAATAAAATTATAAATAATAAATAATAAAATTATAAATAAGCTAGTAAATTTAACTATATTTCGTATAAATATTAATATAAAGGTTAACTATGTCTCATATAAATATTAATATAAAGGTAAGTGCAAGGGTTTAATAGGGTCTTAGTTTGGGACATGGAGGGTATAATGTTTGTTGAAGTTCATGCTACAAGGGAAAATTTGGCATTTGCAAATTTTATTAATGAAAAGGTGCTTCTACTTTTTTGAGGAGGTGGGTAGGTGCTTCTTCAAATAAGCACAAAAAAGCTCCTTTTTGACTAATTTCTACTTCTCCCTTTTTACCTAAACATACCCTACTTATGCTTTTTGGGACTAAAAGCAACTCTTTTTTGCTGCTTCTACTCTATCCAAACAAGCACTAAGGCTTTATTGAGTTGAGTTGCGTAGTAATAGTTGTGATAAACATAATTTCAGTGGGTGTTGTTTGACCTAAGAAATTTTCATGTTAGAACCCTTGAAATCCCTTTTGTCTTTGTGGTCCTGCGTGATTGTTCCTTTTATTTAGATGAGAAAACCAGGAGTTCATAATACAATGATATCTTTATGTCGAGTTGTCGGCCCAACATTGATACATTCTGCTGCAGAATTGTATGTGTTATCTAATCTATTATATTTTCTGTCTATAGGATACACATGTTTAGTGATACCATCTCAAGTGTTGCAGAACCCCCAATAATTCAATATTCACTTGTCTACCTTCTCTTTTATTAATGTCGGTGAACAGTGAATCTTGTAAACAAATGCCCACTGTTTGTCTTGCAAAGGGGGTCTCGGGAGGGGTGAGCTTGATACAGTCCATCCTAATCTTCAATACCTTTTTGCTTGAAGTGGCCACTTTCAAGATTCGAACCTATGCAATCATGTTTGAGTTTTGACAACCAAGGACTTCTATCATTGCACTAGACAACGCCCCCTATAAACTAACAGAACCCAAGCTTTGGAAGGTTCTATATCCTCTTTGTAATTTTTATTTATAAGAAATATTTCGCTTACATAAAAAAAATAAGTAAGAAATATTTCACTTCAAAATGGAAGGGCCAAAGGCCGTAAACAAAAAGGAAAAAGAACTTTCAAGAATTACAACCATCTACAAAACTCTAAAAACTGCATAAAGGGATTCCATGTAACTCATCCAACATCCTAAACCAACAACAAAAAAAAAAATCATCATTTTAAAGAGGTTCTCCTTGATTTTTTCAAAATGCCTCTCTTGATCATAAAAAGTTATATTCCTCTCCTTTCACACCAACCAGAAAATGCAAGACGGAAAAAGTATCCACATAACCTTTCTTCTTCTATCTCCACCCTGAATTGACCAGTCGTTAACAAGTTCTCTTACTGAGTTAGGGAAACACCCAATAAACTCCCAATAACAAAAGCCTGGAAGACTAGAGCCCTCTCGTGATAGATATTGACTGAACAGATGATTGGAACCAACTCAAACCTTGATATCTAGAATCAGCATGACTGAATTGTCGCCTAGTAAAGTTTTGCCTAAGTTTTATAGTTTGTTTACTAAATAGGTTTTGCTCAAGTCATATAGTTTGCTGATTAAACTCCTGTGTTTGCTCTTGAAAGTCTAGTATACTAGTTCTATAAATTCTGTCTGGCCATTGACTACACAGCTTGAACATGAACAGATAATTGCATCTGAAAATCAGCCAGTGCGGTGGACGACTCCGCTTGGACTTCCTGTTGTGCAACCATACCGCAAATTAGGAAAGCATCTTGTGAGTGTTGTAAATCTTGTAGAAGCATAAGAAAATAATCAAATACTTAAAGACATTCTTAAAGATGAAAAGTACATTCCAAGTTATCAAGCTTCATTTTTGTTGAATTTGATGCAGATTAAGACTTCTCTTCAGGTTTTAACATTACGACGGGAGACTGACAAGGTAGTACTGCTTATTTTCTTTGTCCGGTTTCTGCCCTATATATATATATATAGGGACAGGTTCCCCTTACACCCTATTTTGACACCTATGTTTACATCCTCTTTTCAAATACAATTGTAAATAGAAAATTTTGAGAAACCGACCGTTAGATTAGATACTTATCTTATGTTTGTCATGTATGAAAAAAATCAGAGTGATCCATCGGTTGGTTTTTAAAAAATATCATTTTGAAGAACTATTAGTTTTTTTATTAATTAAAAACATAAAATTTTTTATAGTGACATTTCTTAAAATCTAACCGTTGGATCACTATGATTTTTGGTATATATGATATGCATAAGAAATGTATTGAATCCAACGGTCGGTTCGTCAAAATATCTATCATAGATACTGTTTTGAAAACAAGGTGTAAACATAGGTATCAAAATAGGGTGCAAGAGGAACTTGACCTATATATATATATATATATATATATTTATATATATATATATTCAGTAGATAGAAGAACACACAAATAAAAACACACACACACCCACACATAGGCACCACCCAAACACTACCTCTAAAAGGGTACCTAACCTTTAGAGGAGTGATTGAACTTATGAAGGTGAGTGAAAAGATATGTGATGTAGAGTTCCATCACTCCTCTAAAGGTTAGGTACTCTTTTAGAGGTGGTATTTGGGTGATGCCTATGTGTGGGTGTGTGTATGTGAGTTCGTGTGTGTGTGTTTTATTTGTGTGTTCTTCTATCTACCCTAATTATCTTGAATGCTATTAGGTGTTCATGCTGGCCTAAAATCACCCATTACCCTTGGATTGCACATCAAAACATGAAATTCTAGGATTATTTAGCTGTCGTAACTGAAATGATCCTAGGAGACTGACTTCACGCATGTTTAGGATACCTATTTTATTATGTACTTTGATGTTATGGAATACCTTGTTAGGCAATGTTGTGATTGCTGCGCAAACATTAGTAGTTGCCTTACTTCCCCAGCTGCCAGTTTGGAGCCCAGTTGTGGGGTTCTTATTCAGGGGCATGCTAGTATAATTTTTTTGAACCTGAATATGGAGACCATAAGGCAGCCTGGAATTCTTTAATTGAACTGGGAAATGAAACTTAGGCCAGTATTATCCTCTACTGGCCTGACTTTTTTGGATTCCTAGTTTTTCTGTATTGTTAAACTTTTTCAATATCAAGTTTTAAGCTTTCTGGACCCCAAATTCCAAACTTGATGGTTCCTTGACTATTATAGGTCATGATTAAGCGGCAGAGGACAGCTTTTCCACCAAATTTTGTCCACTCTCTTGATGGTTCGCATATGATGATGACTGCACTTGCCTGCAAAAAGACAGGCTTAAACTTTGCAGGTTCTTTTAGTGGGTTTCCTTTTGTTTGACTACCTTGTTCTTTTATTTCACCCTCTAATTACTCCACACTGGTATATGATTACAGGAGTTCACGATTCATATTGGACGCATGCATGTGATGTGGATGAGATGAGCAGGATACTTAGAGAAAAGTTTGTTGAACTTTATGAAATACCGATACTGGAGAATGTATAGTATCTTCGCATCTGCAATGCACATTATAAGTTTAGATGCACATTATAAGTTTATATAGGAAGCCCATGAGGCCATGATCATCAATAGCTCATTTTACTAAGAAATGTCAAAACTACAAAAACTATTTATTTATTTTTTAAACTTCACTTGAAGTTTGTCTGTGAAACCAGCAGTAAATGGATGTTTCTTCATTTCAAATTTGTCTCTATCTCTCTAATTACTGCATATGCCTGCTTATTGTTAAAAGGAAAACAATAGCATATGTTATTAATTCAGTTAAGTTTTAATAAAAATGACACTAATTGCAGTGTTCCTTTTTTTTTTTAACCCAATTTTATAGGCTCTTCAATTTTTCTGTTGTTTTCCTATGTTAGATTTAGGACAAGCAGTGAACTATGTACAATACACACAGAAATTGCTGATTTTATTTTATTTTTAATTAAAAAAAATCAGTAATTTCATATGAGGAATGTTTTCGTTGCCTTGAAAATCCAAATCAATGTTTCTGCTTAATACAACAGTACAGTCTCATTATCTTATGTTACTAATTGTATAAACTGTTTCTTTTGTGTGCAGTTACTGGAGAGCTTTCAGCAATCTTTCCCTACATTGTCATTCCCCCCCTTACCTGAACGGGGAGACTTTGACTTAAAAGATGTTCTAGAATCACCCTATTTCTTCAACTAATCCAAGCCAAGAGTTCCTCTTCCTACTACCCTTCAGGACGGCATTCCCCTGTACATGTTGTATCACTGCTACTGCCGATTCTGTCTACTTGTCTGCTTCCATTAACGAGAATGCAGTATAAAGGAGGGTGCTTTCCCGCAATTCCTGGTAGAAACATATACTATTCTTGTTTATATCATGGAAGATTTCCTGGAGCATTTAGAAGATCTGTGTATGGTGCAATAGCACTTTACTTGGTTTCAGTCTTTGACTTCAAGCTTTGGACTCTCTTGTATAGGCAAAACGAAGTTTTAGCGCCAAACCGTGTATGCATGCCTTTAAACGGAGTGGGTAGTTGCTATGAAGCTGATTCATCAAGCTAGAAACTCTCAGAAAGGAAGGTCGAGAAGATAAGATGATTCATTACTGGGCACAGCTCATTGACAATCCTTTCATAGATTTATGTGAAGGGAAGCAAAGCTTTGCCTTTGATTTGAGTTGTATATATGCATCCTGACTGCATAATGTATTGAAAGAAAATGCTAAGAGCAGCAGATTCCACCGCATGTTGTCCTGGCTAGTTATGTAAGAAAGCAGTATTGCAACGACTCTCTGCCCATATTGGGTTTTTGATTTTACTGCCTGTGTTTGATACTACTCCAGGATGTGTACTTGTGTGTTGAAACTTAGTTCTGGTCTTATGGCCACTGGTTTATATGCCTATTTATTTTTCCTTACTAATGTAAATATGAACAAACAAAATGTATGCTAGATGAAATTCAATTAGTCCAGAAACACATATCTTGGTACTATATTATGGATTGCCTGAAAATCAGAAGCTCTTGCTTGAAAAATTATCATATCTTTTGTTTAGTTAGATCAGAAAAATTATCATATTTTTTTTTTAGTTAGATCATCGGCCATCAACAGAAGAAAAATAAAAAAATAAAAAAAATAAAGCTAGGTGCGCAGCTGATGTTCAGAAATTAAATGGCAGCGATTTTTGTTCTACATGTTATTTTCTTTACAAATTCATCATTCGAAAAAGGACCATAATATTTTAAAAAACAATTAAATTGAAAGTAATTTCATGAAATGTAAGAACTGATTATAAAAGGTATGATTGCGGTCTTGGCTCCTTTAACGCCACCATATGCTTTTATGGTTTCATTACTACAGGGGTGAACTTTTGAATGCTATGTGAAGGAAATGGATCCATTCAAATTTCATGGGACGTTCAAATACTCCGTATTGTCAGGAGATGAACACTGGTCACACCGATGCTGAAGAGGTTTAACAACTATTTGTGCCCACTGCCCAACAAGTTGACAAGCAGCACAAACTGCATCGCTTCCAAGCTCATTTATATACATGGTTTTACACTAATGACTTTTAAGTGGCTTTATCAGCAATTGATCTTCGACTTAAGTATTAACTACAAAAAAAACATATTCTCAGTGACCAATTTCTCTCCATTGATGCATGATCCCTGGAAACCTCTCCAGCATAGCCGATGTGAAATCTTATTACACCCAACTTTAATCTGGTAAACGATATTGATGCGAAGGATGCTGAATCTTTCAAAGACAGGTCCAGCACAATCACGTAAATTTTCAGTTCCACTTCTTCAGAAGGTTTTAGAACCAAAATCACATTAACCACAAGTATCTGAAATCAATAACCATAACGATCATTCAATGAGGTCCGTCCATCACCCGATTGTCCTGCATGGAGCATCACAAGTATTAAATCAGAAAAGAGAATTTCATGCTACATTACATTCAGTACATTTAAGGCAATGGAAATTTACCTTCAGGGGGCACCCATGATTCATAATCTGAATTACCATCGAAAAATGGTCTCTCAGGACCAAGCACTCTTTTAGGCTTTTTATTATCCATTCTAGATTGATTTTCACATGGTATGTCTTGGCTTTCATGTCTTTCCTCATCATCCGAGACATATAACCCTCTTTTGTGTTTCAATAACAGTGCCACGGCATCTTCTGCTTTGATTTGGGCTCCTACAGTCAGAGAAGTTGACTGTTCAGGAGCTTTATCATCACTACCTTCAGAACTCTCAACCTGCTTCCGCTTTCTAATTATTAGACCAGGGGCTGCACTTTCAATCGCTGAGTCCACCTTAATCTGTGCATTGTCTACACTACCCAGAACCTCCTTCCTGTCTTTGTAATCAACAAACTGATCGGGCTCATGCATATTCGGAGGCGCTTCTTGTTGTTGGGTCTCTTTTCTCTCTACATCCTTTACAGCCCCAAGCCACTGGGGCTTTGCGACAGTAAAAACAGTAGTTTTGGTTTCTGTTGTATCAGTGACAATCTTGCCAGCATCTGACTTTTTGGTTAATTCCACAGTTGCACCTGTAGCTTCCTGTTCCAGGATAGAGCTATTCCGAGGCCTTTCTGACTCATGATTTTTCTTTTGTTTCATGGAAGAATGCTTAGCAGTGGAAGAAGTTGGGGCTTCAGATTTATTAGGTTTTGCTTCTTGAACTTTTGAATCCCTTTTCTTGGCAGCTTCGCCTGTTGGGTCGGCAATTTTCAGC
Organism: Hamamelis virginiana; assembly: GCA_017140935.1. Lineage (NCBI taxonomy): Eukaryota > Viridiplantae > Streptophyta > Magnoliopsida > Saxifragales > Hamamelidaceae > Hamamelis > Hamamelis virginiana. The sequence continues at coordinate 5,446,865 of JAESVK010000669.1, read as the reverse complement.
AAGTACACAATCCTGTCCAATTCGGACTGGAGAGTGGACAATTCCTTCTGAAGTTGGTCAGTCCTATTAAGTACTGACAACAAATACATTAATCAGCAAAATTAGAGGAAATGCTTCTCAGCATTTTACTAAACACAAATCCAAACCAAACCCAACCCAAACCACCTCCCCCCCCCGCCCCCCCTCTCCAAAAAAACAAAAAAGAAAGAGTAGAAATATGACAAGGAAAAAAATGATAATGAAAAAAGTCAAATAACAAGGATATTCACATTAAGTACAAATGATAAAAGACTGGGACATGGGGAATTTACATTAGCTTTTCTTAAAATCGCTTTTGGAGAGAATTCCATTGGATTAAAAGAGATTGAGTGATAATCACTTCTAGACAACTTGAGGATTGATAGGATGGTCGGCAAAATTTTCATATTACAAGTGATTAACAAAAGTTAGAGGGGCCCAACTTTTGCTACAATCACTTCTAGTATGGAAATTTTGATATGTAAAGATATGTTTTGAACATAACTCTAAAGAGACACGTGAAGACAGCTCTCCAAAAGTAATTTTAGAAAAAGCTAACACAAATGGGCCTTCTTTGATGATATATGTTTATATTACCCCACACCTTTTATTGCTTTTTGCCCCGACCATGTGAAATTGGCCATGAACAAGAGGGAAAGACAAAAGGCATGCAATGAAAAGCCAACACAAAAAGGTACCACTACCAGTAAGTGATGTGGATCATGACCCACAAGGCCCACGACCTTGGAAGACCTATACTAGAAGGGCCCGCCATAGGAATGATTAGATGATTTAGTTGTTATTTATCTTTATTTATTTAGGATATTTATCTTTTGGTTGTAATTTTCTTATATTTATCTATTTAGGATATTTATCTTTTGGTTGTAATTATCTTTAATTAGTCTCCTAGTAGGAGTAGGTTTGTTTTCTATATAAAGGGGGATAAACCCTTTATTTGATTAGACTTGATGAATAATACAATTTCTCCCTAAATTCTGATTTCTCTCTTTTTCTCTCTCTTTCTTCTCTTTTCTCTCTCTTTCTTTCCATTGGTACTCAAGTCCCATCAATTGGTATCAGAGCCTCACTCGATTCACTCACTTTTCGCTACCTCCACACTCACGTGCGAGGAAACCTTCCACGTATACTTCCATTTTTTTTTTTTTTATCTACTATATATATTTATATATATAGAAGGGAGAAAGGACCGGTTCATATCTACTGTGTGTATATATATATATATAGACAAGGAACCGGGCTCAGTCCCCACGACCATCCAGAGTACCGGACCACCCCAAACGCCTCCACGGTCGCCGGAAACCTCGCCGGAAAAAAAGAGGGTCGCCGGAAAGTTCACCACGCGCTCCCACGCGCGCCCACGCGCTCCCTGCGTCTCGGCGCGTCAGATCCACGTGCTCAACAGCCCCTGCGTCAGATCCACGCGCTTCCAACAGTTAAACGGCTCGGCTCGAACATCCCGGCTCGGCTCGGCTCAGTTGACCCGACCCGCTGACCCACCAACCCGACCCGTGAACCCATTGACCAACCCGGTCAAACCGTTGACCGTTGACTGCCACGTGTCACTGCCTTATAACAATTTCAGAAAATTACAGTTTCGTCCAACAACTTTCTGGTAAATTACCATTTGGTGCCTCAACCTTTCTGGAAAATTACAGTTTAGCGCCTCAGCTTTCTGGTAAATTACCATTTGGCGCTTAACCTTTCTGGAAATTTACAGTTTGGCCACTGCAGCCTTCCCAGCATTTTTCGACATCCCGGTTCCGATTTTGGGGTCCATTTGGGTCAATTCGACCTCCACAGTGGAGTTTTACACCTCATTGCGCCTCGGTAAAAGGTACACAACTCATTTTCATTGAAAAATTGTGGGTTTTATTTCAATTAGTTGGTAGTTTATTAAATTTGTATTAGGTCCTTTTATTCTTTCCCAACAGTCCAAAAAAAAAAAAGTGAAATCCTTTACTCCTTTCATCTTTCCTTTATTGTCCCTTTTTATTTTCAAGCTCTAGGCCACCTTTTTGATATATTTCACACACTCATTTCATTCTCATTCCCTACTTCACCTTTTTTTCATACTTAGGCACGCAACTTGCATTTTTTTTTTTCTTCATTTTATTTCAGTTTTCTTAAGTGTTCATAAGTGGTAATTTGACTTTCTAATTTAAGTAATTAAGACGTGTCAGCATATACCACCCATTTACCCATCCATCCCCATTTCACCATTATCATACACCATGACTTTGACTGACCGCTGCATCGCTATAGAGCAAGACATGACCACTGTCCAACAGGACATAGCCACTTTGAAAGAGTCTTTTACCAGATTTGATCGTGATACTAAGATTGAGTTTACCACACTCCGTGAGTCCATCACTGCACTTAGGGAGGAATTAGCCCAGTCTAGAGGTCAGGATAGAGTTGATGACCCCGGGAATGTTGCCAATGATCCCCCAATCGTTCAACAACCCAATGAGCGGCCCACAGATCCTCATGCACGAATCCTTCCCCTCCCTAACCACTTTAGACAAGTCCCAGTCCCTAGGCAACATGTAGACGACTTTGGTCCTCCTGCTGATCCATTTGAGGATGATTTAGAATATGATTATAGGCTGAGAGGACACCGGGGTAGATATCAGGATGCCCAACATAGACAGCCTAGGAATTTTCATGACGAGCCTCGAGATATCACCACTAGGGTGAAGCTTGACACTCCCAGTTTTGATGGTAGGACTGATCCTATTGTCTTTCTCGATTGGTTGACTGATATTGAGGAATACTGTGACTGGTATGGAATGACTGACTCTCAGCGTGTTCATTTTGCTAGGATGAAATTGTCAGGCAACGCCAAATGCTATTGGCAGGGTGTTTTGCGTAAATTAAATCGCTTAGGAGAGGGTCCACTAGTCACTTGGGCTAAGATGAGACGAAGGTTAAAGGAGAAGTATCTCCCCGTTTCCCATAGAAAGACTTTGTTAGAGCAGTGGCATAATCTAAGACAGGGCACCGCCAGTGTTGAGGATTACACATCGCGTTTTGAGGGTCTTATGGGACGATGTGAGATAGAGGAGGATCCTTTGGTGACTCTCTAAATATGTCAATGGGTTAAGATTAGATGTCAAGAGAGAAGTCACCTTATACTCTCCTGATAGCTTAGAGGAGGCCTATAATAAGGCCCGGGACATAGAGAAATTCCTTCGGGTTCCTAACCCAAGGCGTTTAGCTTCCCAAGGTGGAGAGTCTCGTCAGTCTCAACCACCACTTCAGTCTGTTCCTTCAAGGGGGGTACCCAATCTAATCTAGGGCCTAGCACTTCTAGGGGAAAAGAGGTCGTCGGTGCTAGCAATCGCCCAAGTGGCTCTGCTATTGAGTGTTTCCACTGTCATAATAGGGGTCACATTGCTGCCCGTTGTCCCCACCGCACCCTCATTCTTGATCAGGAATCCGATGATCCTTCTGCTTTTGCAGATTATGCCCCTCCTGAGGAGACTTCTGATGTTGAGAGGGATCTTGAGCTCGATGATGAGCAGGAGCAGTCCCATCTTGTTGTTATGCGGTGCATCTTGTCTACTCCTTTAGGGGAGGATGATTGGAAACGCACGAGCATCTTTCACACCTGTCACTTGTGGAGATAAAGTTTGTAAGGTTGTGATTGATGGCGGAAGTACTATGAATGTGGTCTCCACAGCCGGTGTAGCTAGGATGAAGCTAAAGACCGAACCCCACCCTCAGCCTTATCGGGTAGTTTGGGTAGATAAGACCTCTTTACCAGTCTCAGAGAGGTGTTTAGTTCCTCTTCAGATGGGAGATTATTCTGATAGGATTTGGTGCGATGTCCTTCCTATGGATGTCGCTCATATTTTGCTTGGTCGTCCTTGGCTTTTTGACTTGGATGTGACCAACCACGGGAGGGATAACTCGTACATTTTTAGGCATAACGGGAAATCTATTCGATTGCTTCCTACAAAACCTTCTTCCACAAGTAAAGTTCCCAAGGCTAAGAATCCCTCTCCGCCTCCTATCAAAAACCATATCCATGTCCTTACCCGAAAGGAGTTTGTGCGGGAAGGACAAGAGTCTGGCATAGTTTTAGCGCTTGTAGCTCAGCCATTACTCCCGGTTTCTTTAGCAAAGATTATTGAACCTCCTCCTGAGGTCACTACCTTATTAGAGCAATTTAGAGATATCATACCGGATGAGTTACCTAGTGAGTTGCCACCCATGAGGGATATCCAGCATGCCATAGATTTTGTCCCCGGGTCTCAGTTACCTAACCTACCTCATTATAAGATGAATCCTAGGGAGCGTGAAGAGTTGAATAGGCAGGTCGAGGGCCTTTTAGAGAACGGATTCCTTCGAGAGAGTATGAGCCCATGTGCTGTTCCTGCCCTTTTGACCCCTAAAAAGGATGGCTCTTGGAGAATGTGCGTTGATAGTCGTGCCATCAACAAAATCACAGTCAAGTACAGGTTTCCTATACCTCGTCTTGATGATATGTTGGACTTAATGGCTGGATCTCAGTGGTTCTCCAAGATCGACCTACGCAGTGGTTACCATCAGATTAGGATTAGACCAGACGATGAGTGGAAGACCGCCTTTAAAACTCAGGATGGATTATACGAGTGGCTCGTTATGCCATTTGGATTATCCAATACACCTAGTACATTTATGAGAGTTATGACACAGGTGCTTCGCCCTTTCATAGGGAAGTTTTTGGTGGTCTATTTTGATGATATTCTGATTTATAGCCGGTCTAAGGAAGACCATCTCGGTCATCTTCGCTTAGTTTTTGATACACTTCAAAGAGAGAAACTTTATGTTCATCTTAAGAAGTGCTCTTTCCTGCAGACCGAGGTGACCTTCTTAGGATTCATTGTCTCTGCGTTAGGTATTGCGGCTGACCCCGAGAAAGTTAGAGCTATTAGGGAGTGGCCTACACCTACCTCTATTTCTGAGACTCGTAGTTTCCATGGGTTAGCCACTTTCTTTAGGCGTTTTATTAAGGGGTTTAGTACCATTATGGCTCCCATTACGGAGTGTTTGAAGAAAGGGGAGTTCAAATGGTCTAATGCTGCTTCTAAAGCTTTTGCAGTCATTAAGTAGAAAATGACTGAAACCCCAGTTTTACAACACCCTGATTTTTCTAAAGTTTTTGAGGTTTCATGTGATGCATCAGGGGTTGGAATTGATGGGGTCCTTAGTCAAGAAGGCCATCCTATAGCGTACTTCAGTGAGAAACTCAATGAGTCTCGAAAACAATATACTGTTTATGAAAAAGAGTTTTACGCTGTCGTACAAGCACTCAAGCATTGGAGGTATTACTTGTTGCCTCAGGAATTTGTCCTCTATTCTGATCATCAGGCTTTGAGGTACCTCCAATCCCAAAAGAAGTTGAGTGAGAAACATGCACAGTGGGTGCAGTTCCTTCAGGAGTACCCATATGTTATTCACCACTGTCCTGGAGTTGAAAATGGCCCAACTGATGCCTTTAGTCGAGTCAATGGGCCAGCAGATGCCCTTAGTCGAGTCATCACAGTTCTTCAGGCTGTTAGTGTTGAGGTGATAGGCTTCGATAGACTTAAGGATGAGTATCTTACTTATCCTGATTTTGGCATTCTTTATAGAGAGATTCAGGATGGGTTCCGTCATGACCATATTGATTTTTTTATCAAAGACGGTTACCTATTTCGAGGACCTAGGTTGTGTATTCCCCGCACTTCAGTTAGAGATTTTCTTATTTGGGAATTACATGCTGGAGGTCTTGCTGGTCATCTTGGTAGGCACAAAACTTTTGATTTGCTAGAGGATAGGTTTTATTGGCCCTCTCTTAGGAAAGACGTCACCCGAGTTGTCTCTCAGTGTCGTACTTGTCAGTTAGCTAAGGCTACCAAACAGAATACCGGGTTATACAACTCTTTACCTGTTCCACATGAGCCTTGGAAAGATGTTAGTATGGATTTTGTCTTAGGGTTGCCCAAAACCGCTCGAGGACATGATTCCATTTTAGTTGTCGTGGATAGGTTTTCTAAGATGGCCCACTTTATTCCCTGTAGCAAAACGGCTGATGCTTCTCATGTGGCCAAGATATTTTTTAAGGAAATTGTACGTCTCCATGGTTTACCGACTTCCATTGTGTCTGATAGGGATGTCAAGTTTGTTAGTTACTTTTGGAAGACACTTTGGAAGCTTTTTGGCACGCAACTTAAGTTTTCTGCTGCATTTCATCCTCAGACTGATGGGCAAACTGAGGTTGTTAATAGGAGTTTGGGAAATTTGCTTAGGTGCCTTGTAGGAGAACGTCATGGGAATTGGGACTTAATTCTACCTACTGCGGAGTTTGCGTATAATGGATCTGTTAATCGATCAACTGGTAAGAGTCCTTTTCAAATTGTCTATGGCCTTTCCCCTCGCCAACCCATTGACCTTGTTTCCCTTCCCCCTGATTATCGCCCTTCTACCTCTGCTGATATTTTTGCCCAGCACATTCGTGATCTCCATGCTGACATTCGTCACAAAATTACTTTAAATAATGAAAAGTACAAATTATCTGCTGATGTTCATCGTAGGAAACTGGATTTTAATGAAGGAGACTATGTTATGGTGCGTATCCACCCTGCTTGTTATCCTAAACACTCCTTCAAAAAGTTACATGCCCAAGCCACCGGACCATTTCGTATCATTCGTCAATTGGGATCTAATGCTTATTTACTTGACTTACCCTCTGATATGAATATTAATCATGTTTTCAATGTTGAGGATTTGTTTCCTTATCGAGGCACTTTTGAGCCTCCTACTGTGCCAGGTTTATCTACAGGTGGTTCTCCCTCTTCTACAAACACAGTTCAGGTGCCCGTTATCCCACGCTTACCACTTCCGCGTACCGATCAGATTGGCAATATTATTGATGATTAGACTATTTTGTCACATGGTGGTCCTTACCAACGGTATCTTGTCCGCTGGAGGGATCGTCCTGATATTGAGGATACATGGATTACAGAAGATGAGTGTCGGCGTCTTGATCCTGATCTTTTGGAGGTTTATCAACGTTCTAACTCTCCGGAGGAGAGTTTTTCTCAGCCGGGGGGAATTGATGTGGATCATGACCCACAAGGCCCACGACCTTGGAAGACCTATACTAGAAGGGCCCGCCATAGGAATGATTAGATGATTTAGTTGTTATTTATCTTTATTTATTTAGGATATTTATCTTTTGGTTGTAATTATCTTATCTTTATCTATTTAGGATATTTATCTTTTGGTTGTAATTATCTTTAATTAGTCTCCTAGTAGGAGTAGGTTTGTTTTCTATATAAAGGGGGATAAACCCTTTATTTGATTAGACTTGATGAATAATACAATTTCTCCCTAAATTCTGATTTCTCTCTAATTTCTCTCTTTTTCTCTCTCTTTCTTCTCTTTTCTCTCTCTTTCTTTCCATTGGTACTCAAGTCCCATCAGTAAGTTTCTTCATCCCTGGGAAATTCTTCAGAATAAAACTAGAAATCAAACATAATATATAACTCAAAAATTTATTCAAATGTAGAACTACCCACCTAGTTGAGATGAAAGACCAGACATGTAAGCATCAAGTGGATCTCCAGCTTCGGTTTTAACCTCAGTATCTGATACCATTCTGTTCTTCTCAATCGAAAGCAGTTCTGTCTTGTCTTCCATTTCTTTAGTGATGATTTCTTTCTTATCAAGAAGAGTATCGGCTGTTTCAATTGACTGATTTTCACCAGCTTTCTGAATAGATGACTTATTCTTTGTCCGATCATAGAAATCATCATCATCACTGGACAATGAGATATAATTAAAACCATAAACTCAGTCATGTATGAATATGATTACTATTATAGTTTGTGTAATCATTATTCTTACATACATGTTCATCAGTTGAGGTAAGACGCTAATAGTGATTCAGTATATTACTACTACACCAGAACGTGGGTATAAAGATATCTGATTCTAATCCTAATAAAGATGTGTGGACAATTTCACATAAAGTGCAGTGAGATGGAATTATAGATAACATAATTACAACTTCTTTCATTTACTCAACACTTCAAATATTTAAAATAGAATAAAATAAATCAAAAGAAGAACAAGAACAAGAAGAATTTCGCAATCACAACGTACCTTGAAAATTCTTCATCTTCGACAGCGTCTTGCTTCTTACCACCGGATATCTTTCCGGTGCGTGCACCTATACTTTCTCGGATACTTTCATTCAGCGTCTCTTCTAAGTTTTCAAGTTCCTCCATGATCTAAACAAAATTTTTACAGATATACATTTAAAATAAAACTTCTGCTCCATTTTGCTTGTAGTTAAGAAAAAAAAAAACTGTCAACAACAAACAGCATATCAAGGAAAAAAGAACGAGATGGCACTACTACTTGTGTACCTGTGACATTCTTTGTTCATTCCGAGCAATTTGAGTTTGTTGCCCCTGTGTTAACCCTCCTTGAGCAATGTCCTTAGCACGAATAGCATCAATCTCTTTCTTCATATTAGAAATCTGTACCATTAACAGAGATCATACAAGCTGTCCAGAGTTAAACAAGGCAAAGGAATGGAGGATGGTGAACCATTTTTTAAATCCAAGCATTTTTATTGATCTTCCCCCTTATCAAATTTCATTCAGGTTCTAATAATCTCATTATCTCAAAAATTACATAAATAAATAGATCCCTTATAACTATTGATGTTCAGTACATTACAAAACCATCAAATTTCATTTTCAAAAAATCAAACACCACCAAATATTTGAGTAATGGGCTGATCAATTTCCTCTCATTAGGTTGTAACTTCATTATTATTTGTTTATAAATATTGGGAAGGGCCATAAACAACCCCCTTACCCTTCAAACACCACCCCACCCCCAAACCAAAAGAAAAGAAAGTTGTTCAGAATAAATATTTCTTGTGTTAATCTTTGCTCCACTATTCTCTCCTGTTAACCCATAATATAATCCATTAATGATGAATTGGATAACATGGTTACTTGACATATTTGGATCCCTTTGTTCTTGCATATAAGCAGTGCTGCATCACTTCTACAATCCATACCAATCAATAATGTTTCATATCACAACTTAGTCAACAATATTAAATAGAATCTCAAACTTTATATAAATGCCAATAAGCCAATAACCTTACTTTTAACCTCACCGAGAGTTCTTTGAGTTCAATTACTCAAAGTCATCGAAAATATTGCATATAGGTTTATAATGGAACCGTATTGGATAGAGGTTTATAATGCAACTGATATTATTTGAATTTGATGGTTTATAATGCAACTGATATTATATGAATTTCAAACTCACATACAAGCTTTCTATACATGAGAACAACTTCTGTTCTAGGCTAAGTAAATATACTTGTCATTTTCAAATAGCCACCTGTTTAGATAAGCCACTTAGCACCAGAATGAAAGATTAAAAACGAGAGAACAAGATAAAATAGCACTAGAAGTCCAAATAGTCTTGAGACAACAAGACAACACATTTCCATTAGTAGCTAAACAAAAGTTTATAGGATGAAAATCCACTTGCCTTCTCAGTTCTTTTTATTACTTTATCGCGGGTTTTTTCCTGCTTCTCCGTAAGCTGTCCTTTGTAGGTTTGCCAAGTTATTTCATCAATGTCATCCTAAGTATCCAAAAGCACTTCAGTTAGTAGGCAAGATAAAGGAAAAAATTATCTTGTTTTATTTCCTCATCTGAAGAAACTGAAAATTCATATCTGAAAAAAATAGTCTCATAAATAAGGCAATTTGAGGAAATATTTTCTGACCACCAGAACAAATATTGATACGCATCCTATAAGAATTAACAAACTGATTCAGATGATAATTTTGATGAGTTTGTACACATACACACATGCGCATATAAGTTTTTTTCAATGAATGGTAAATATATTAATATTCAAACATATATACATGCATACATAGTCATACAAATAAAATTAGTGCAAAAGAACCTCCAAATTCATCAAAACATAGAATAAATATAAATGGTATACATTATTCTAAAACTGGAAGAAAATGGTAACTAAGTCTAGGGTGACGAGAGAATGTACGTTGCCTCCCACAAATCTGGCAAAACTACCAATATGCAATATTTCATGTACACAACTTCTATGGACATGTATTATAATGGACATTTACACAGTAGCCTACTTCATGAAACAATTACACCTTACAAAAGAAAAAAGAAAAAGAAAAAGACAAGAAAGTCCAATAAACCTCAGATTCTTCAATAGCATCCTCTCCCATGCCCCAAGAGATACCATCAGCAAGTGATGCTTGCCGCCTTGCTCGTTGAAGTGATGCTTCACGATCTTGGATCTCTCCTCGAATTTTAGCATTTCTAATACTCTTCAAGTCGGTTTCCTACAATACAAAACCTCTCAATAACCTATAGCAAGCAAAAACACATACACAATTTAAGCAAGAAAAGGTTTACTTGATGAAAATCCTACAAAGAAATTTATACAAAAGAAAGATTTAACATTTTTCGGGTCCTGTGCAAGTACAGTACATTGCTTTAAGACTGATGAAACATAGGAAAGACAAGTCAAGAAGTTCAGAATTAGCATTTTTTTTTTTTTTTATTTTAAGTAAGATACTAAACGAGAGATCTCTTTCAAATCGATCCTTTGAACAGAAATCAAGCGATCGAACCAACTATACTGGCATACTGCACATAAGGTGCTAGACTGTGACAGAGATAATCTAAGGTCATTGTCTTCAGATTGTGAGAAAAATGTCTCTTACTGTCATGCTTGCTTCGGTTTCGAAGCAGAAGGAAAAGCTTACAAAAGACCACTAATAGGAAGGGAGAGCTTTAATACGAAATTTTACCAAGTTGTTATGAACAGCATCTTAAAAGTTAAAATATCATAAAAGTAGCATCATATTTGAGATTGGTTATTCCAAGAGCAGATTTGGGAGCATTTTTAATGGGTTTAGAAAAACCCTTAAGCTAAAGTCCATATAAATGAACCAAAAATAAATAAATAAATAAATAAAACTCTTATGCAAAAAGGCACTCTGCTCCTCAAGCTCAAAAAACACAAACTGTCCAGAAAAAGGTCGCTGAAGAATAAAAGGACATATCTTATCATACAAACAAGTGATTTTCAGAAAATGAAGGTATATGGTCAGTAAATTCCAGGAGCACCACACCTCAATTGTATCAGTCATTGAAAAAATTAGTGATATTGCAGTCTTCTTACCGGTGGCATCAATTCAGATGGTCCTTGGAATATATACAATCGAGATGAACTGTATGAAAACGAACAAAAAGAATGATCAGAGAGATACAATAATATATCAGATGGTAAGAAACCAACAGCAAGTGAACCTAATAAAATTTTTCTTTTCCTTTCAAGAATCCAATACACCCAAAATAATATTAACATCTCTCTCTCTCTCACACGCACACGCACACAAATAATGAAAATTTCCACAATAACAAGATAAGCTAGAGGGCATATTTACTAGACCTAGCAGTAAGTTAATGAACTACTGTCACAATGCCGGCTCTTGGATAAGAAAATAATGTCATAACCCAAATCACCTTGAATTCAACATTTACAATGTCTAATTTTTTATTGATACATAATCACACAAATAATATTGGATTATGTTAGCAATCATAATAATATAATATATAATATCATAGTTATTAAAGGTGCAAGGCGCAAAAAAAGGGCAGGCTTGAGGGAAGTGAGGCGTATATTTTAATAAACCTAGTGTTAAAATATTTGATTAAATGCCACTAAGAAAAATAAATCAATCTACACAAACAATTCAATACTCTCATTTTTTTTGGCCTATAAGCTCAATTGGTTAGAGAAATAGAGCTTTGTGCAATTGTACAAACAACAGCCATTAGAAGAAGAGTGCAGCAGCAGCTGCTGCTGAGAAGAAGCAAGAAGAAGAAAAATAATAAAGAAGAGGGAAAAAGAAACAGCAGCCATTAGAAGAAGAGTGCAGCAGGAGAAATTATTAGGAAAAAAAAACCCACAGCAGTCCATGAAAAAGAAGAAGAAAGAGAAAGAGAAACTGAAATAGAGGTGAAAGAAAAAGGCAAAATGGAGAGAGAGAAACACTGACCAGGCCATGAAAGAAGAAGGGAACAGCAAAAGGAATAGAGCAGTGCTTGAATGCGTGAAGAAGAAGAAGAAGAGAAGTACCTACACCGGAGAATGGCCTGAGATCTGCACCGGAGAGGCTAAGAGAGAGAAAGAGAGCAGTGGATGCGCAAACAGAGAGAACTTAGGGCAAGAGAGCTTTAATCGATTTTTCACCCCTTTTTCCTTCTTTCTTTGTTTTGTTTTTTTAAAAAGTAATTGATAATTGATGGGCTGATCAAATGATCCAATGGCTAAAATTAATAGCCAAAAAGATTTAAATAAATAAATAAAAGGGTACAGAACCATTAGGCACGCCTTAGATGCGCCTTGCACCTCAGCAAAAGCCTTCACCTAGGCATGCCTTCCATACGCCTGAGGGAATTCGCCTCGCCTAGGCTTAGACGAAGCCCCACCCTTGCGCCCGCCTACACCTTGTGCCTAGGTGCGCGCTTTAACAACTATGTACAATATATGAAATAGACTCCTTTCAAACATCTCCAGTTTGATGAGTACATGGTTTGGAAGTGGTGCCCCATGCAATCTTTTGGACATTTAACATTTGGAAAAGAAAAGAATAGAAGAATTTACTAGGAAGTTGAGCTTTCTATTGGGAAATTGAAACTTAGTGTAGCTAGAAATCTTTTTGATGTGGAAAGGCTCAAAATTTAGAAAACACCATCTTAGAATAAAATGCATGTTTTGGTGACCTTTTGTATATCTCGCATGTATAGGCAAGCAAGCTATTAAAGAAATCACTCACTGGCCAAATCGAATGACATCACCAACATGCAAATCCACATATATCTTTTTCTTCACCTGATCAAATGGAAATGGACTATGTTAGAAAAATGATATCTCACATTCATCACCTATTGCATAACAAAAGCAGAAATAATTTTGACAGAGACCCATCAACAGAACAACAGACATACATAGTAATAATCTTCAATAATATCTGATGAACTAAGATATGAAAGATGAAAGATATCAGTTTTGATCAGTCAAAGATACATAAGATTCACTGGTCAGCATCTACTGCAATTTGTTATAAGGGAATTCTAGAATTGAAGAACTGTTGCAAAAGTGAGAAAATTTACTTGAAGGTTCTACCCATTCATTGGAAAGAAACAATTCAACATTGGTGACTTCTTGGTGCATTTAACCACAAAATGGGTGGGAAAAAACAAAGGATTCTCTATTAGCAGCACTTACCCAACATTAACACCAAATTCTTACCATGCCTCAGAACTTCTAATGACTTAATTACAGCTGTACAGATATTCTGAAAATGTCTGATAAATGTCGCCAAATTCACAAGAAGAATTGACTTCTAAGTCTGTACATTCTATGCATTGAATACAGAATTAAAATAAGCCACATCTTAAATTTGAAACCAATGACCAGATAACACCAAATAAAAAATATAGTGAGAATTCAGTACCTAAAAGTTTCTCATAGAGCCATTGCTAGTGGTGCATATTGGGCTTACTTTCTCTAGGGTGCATCACTCAGCTAATGGGGGCAACTAAGAAGAGAGCATCCATCTCGGAAACTTTTATGGGGCACTTCTACTAACTTTGAACCCCCATTTTTTGAGTTAGCTTCTTTGGTTAGATTGCATCGATTTCTTTGGCTTTTATCATCCAGGACTTCTCATCCTTCTGCTTTGTATGTTCTCCACTTTAATATTATTGTTGTTATCAAAAAAATTATTGTTTCTCAGAATAGCATGACCAAAAAGTTCCTCACAATTTTGGAAAAGCATATGATGGTACCTGAGAAAGACATTTTGTTCAAACTGCATGCTTACACACTATGGTTTCTACTTTCTAATTTCACTGCTCTCAAAAAGATTTGTCTGCTTTCATTTTTATTTTAAAGAAATGTCATGGAGAACCTCATCTGTATTTATTATATCTCCAAATTAACTGTCAGCTGCAGTTTCTGTTTCAGAATAGGAATACGTCTCAACAAGCTCCAGCTAAGATTGAAAACATATTTTACCTGACCGCTACATTATCAAATAGGATTTTAATTTGTAGAACATGATTAATATTGATATTCTAGTTCAAGAAATAGTTTTGGCAATGCTTTCATTTTTTTTCCCACTCATTATGATGCAGCCACAGAAATGTTATTCAGTTATAAAAACCGGAACTCACTACACTGTCAATCATGTAAGCATTCAACTCGGTTGTCATCCCTCATCACCTAAGAAGCACCGACACTTCGTTGAAGATATCGTAGTAGTATCGGACACAACACTCCTTTGACATGCCTCCGACACAATCTCTCTCTCTCTCTCTCTTCGTCTCCTTTTTGTTCTTCTTCCTTCTTTTTTGTAATATCTTTCCTATGAATAATTCACTAAGATTTTCAAAAATGACACAAAAGAATGCGTTCTGAATGATGTATGTCTACATGATATAATATAATTATAGAAAAATGTTCTAGTGAGCATTTGCTGACTTTAAGCTTGTTTACAAATGAAACTGGTGAGGTTCTTGCAATCGCGAGGATTGCCGTGAAATGACGATCTCGGGTACGTGTGGCTGCTAAATCCGAATATCAAAGGAGGAACAGAAAGGGTAACAGAGTAGATTGAAGTGGTTAGCTCCAGAACACGACCCAGGAGCTCAATCCTCACGACCTTAACTATAAGATCGCAGGAGCAACTCCGGCAATAAAGTCCTCTCCTCCTCTTGTCCCGGGTTGTTGAGATCCTTAAATGAGATTAACACTTTCCCTTTTATAGGGGAAGGAAAGCGGGTACAGAAGGAGTCAAATCACTGACAGAAAGGTCGGGGCGCAGCCAAATAGGCGCCCTGACTCCCTGCCATTTCCTAATCATGAAACTGGCATATGATTTGACTGATTCTGTATGACAGGTGCCGCCGCCCTAGGTCTTGACGCAACAATGCTCGACCTAGGTCCTAAAATGTCGGCCATAGCTCACATTGTAGGCGCGCACACTGCCCGAGGTGGCATATTAATAAATGAAGAGAGCGAGAGAGGCACTGTATTGCCCCTGTGTCATATCTTGGATCACCAAACCAACCTGGTCAAAGCAAAGGGGCGACCCAGCCTCCCCGCGACGGCGTCCCTTTGCTTTGACGCTCTTATGTCCCAACCGCCAGTCCGATCCCCATACTTCGATCCCATCGCAGTAGAGGGCTGCGAGGCTTTTCATGATGTGTGCGTGTGTGCATGCATAGGAAAGAAGGGGAAGGAGATGAACGCCGATAGCATCTCGTCGTCCTTGCTTATGAGCAGTAAGATCGATGGAAATGGCTCTTCGCTCTGCCTTGTTAAAAAAGGGGAGGTCGAGAGATCATCTCCGTCGTGAAGTCCTCCTTGGCGTCTCCCTTGGTCTCAGTTGGCCAAGGGGAGGGCGCAAGTGCAATCACACCAACCAAGTGGGAAGGGTCCTAGGACCGCGACCTTGTTAGGTAAGGTCGTGGTCGAAGGGATGCCACTCCCTCGAGAAGATCGATGGCCAAGGTCGTGTGCCTGATTTCTTTCATCAACAAAGCTAAAGTAAGCAAATAACACAAACCCTTGGATTGGAATCTTGAGATGAATCATCCATTAAGTGAATGGGAATCCAAGAGCTTGTGTTCTTTGCTGACTTTAGTTAAAGTCAGCATTTGCTGACTAGAACACTTCTCTATAATTATATGTATAAAAATGTTTATTTTTGTTAATGTCATGTCCACACCGTGTTATATCCTAGATTTTTTGGGATTTGATGTGTCCATGTCATGTCATAATTGTGTGAGTGTCCATGCTTCTTAGCTCATCACTCAATAAACATTCAAATCATTCAACATTTCTAATCACAGAATAGCATCATTTTTTGACATCCTAAAAAATGATAATCCACATGAAGCCTCCACATGCAACAAACTATAATCATCTAAATACTATGAAAATCAAATTAGAATTATTTCAAATGCTATGTAAACACAATAGAATTATCCACATCCAAAGGACATCAACAAGTAGATTTACGCCACTAGTGATTTCATGCTTATAAACCTTAAAGAATGTTCTAACCCTCTGATCACAACCACTGTTAAAGCACCTCTAAGTGACTGACAAAAGCCATTTTCATGGCCATGGCAGAAATAACTGTGAATGAATCAACTTTCTAGCATGCACAAGTTCTAGTCATTATTATAGTTACAAGGTTACAGATCAACTTTCAATGTGAGCCAAATACAGCAGTCCAATAACTAAAATGGTTCTTTTTAATAAAACATTATTCTAGGAATTGATGTTCTCGTTTCATTTTTGTCAACAAATACGAAACATCATTACAAATCTAAGGCAATGCCTATGCTGACCATAAATAAATAAAAAATAAATAAAAAATAAAAAAAACTTTACCATGCACATCCACGAGTTGACATTATCCAAACCCCTCTGGATATAATCACCATAAAGAATGCCCATAAAGCACTCAACATGGCAAACCAAGGAAAAGGATTCTCATAACTTGAAATTCCACATCCTCCAAGGAACAACATGATCATCAACATATGACTGTTCCTCAACTTCTAAATTGTCAAAAAGAATTGCAACAATATTGTTAACAATTGTACGCATAGGATCCAAACATTTTATCTTACAATTGACTTAGAGACTGCTAAGAATGACCCGAAAAAACCATCATGCAAGAATGCAACTCCACAAGGAGGCAAACTTGTAATGCAGCAAAAAATGATCCACTCCTTGGCATGCTTCTTGAAACTAGAAACCCCAGTGACAGTATATCTGAAACTAGTATGAGCACAAAGCCACAAACCAATTTTGAAATCTCAACAAGGGGGCACAAAAAATGAGAGG
>JAESVK010000669.1:5406975-5427429 GCA_017140935.1 Hamamelis virginiana | reverse complement strand
TGGGAGGGGTAGGGTTTGATTGGGGTTCTTGTTGATGGGAATCATTGTTTTGGGTTTCCATTGGATCAGACTTGGGAGGGGTAGGGTTTGGTTGGGGTTCTTGTTGATGGGAATCATTGGTTTGGGTTTCCATTGGATCAGACTTGGGAGGGGTAGGGTTTTTAGGAGGTGGAGGAGCCATAAGTGTGGTCTTCTTCATGGTTGAAGAGGTAGAGGGTTCGTATACGGTTTTAGTTTGGGGTTCTGGAGAGGAGCTAGGGTTTCTGGGGGGAGGAGGACCCATGGCGGTCGTCATTTTCGCTGTTGGGGGGGGAGAGAGAGAGAGAGAGAGAGAGAGAGAGAGGGAGGGTTCGAGAAGTTCAGGAGGTGTGCATAGACGGTGATTTTCGGAAGAGTTGACAGGAAATGATGCGTTGCAGGGATGACCCAAAACGGCGCGTTTTAATGATGTCTTAAAAACGGTGCGTTTTGAAAAAGTGGACAGCCACCCATGCAAGCAAGATTCACAATAATTCTTTACCCTACTTACCACAACCTTTTCTTCACTCTCAAAAAATCATCTTTAATATCTTAAAAGAAAAAAACAATACATATAAATCGATAATATGATGACTTTGTGTCAAATGCCATGTGTTGGCCCAAAGTATACTCAAGAGGGGGGTGAATAAAGTATAGCAAACTTTATAATTTAAAATTTTGGTTCAAATAAATTAGATTGAAGATAAATGAGCAATAGAATATGAATCACAATTAAACAATTAATTAAGCAAGTAAGTAAATTAAATGCAAGGGATAGAGATAGAGAGATTCAAACATAAAGATTTTAACGTGGTTCGATCTCCGTCTACATCCACGCCTCAAAAGCCCCGTCTTGAGGATTCCATAATCGACTAAGGATCACTCCTTCAAGGTGGAGAAACCTTTACAACTTGCCTTCTTTCAAGGTGGAAGACACTCACCCACAAGAGTTCTCTCAACCCTTACAATCTCGTGTTTAGCACATAAAACCTTCCATTTTTACTTTCGTTTTCATGTTTATCCTATGCTTTTGAACCCTAGTTTGGTGTAGAACAGGTATTTTTTATTATTCCATTGTTTTTTATCATTCGCAGGTAATGTGGCGTATTTCTTACCTTGTTGATGCGTTTGAATGAAGTTCGGAGTCGCCGATTGCCATTTGATGCCCGCAAGCGTGTTTTCTCGCGCGTTTTTGATGTTCATGCGTGATTCTTCCCCGAAGCATATCCAAATTGTGTTTCTTTTCTCATCTAAGCTCAAGAAACCCTCCACTACATTCCTCGGTGTCAACCAAAGTCGCGTGAGTGCGCGGATGAAGTAAAGCTCGATGTTTTAAGGGTTATTAGCTCGAAAGTGTCAAAAATGCAGCAAATGGGCAATTGCAGCAAAGTAGTACCGGTACTGGCTTAAGTGGTACCGATACCACTTCACCAGAAAGTTGAGTACCGGTACTACTTTTAAGTGGTACCGGTACTAGGCTCGAGATTCAGCTGGTTTTGAGGGAAATCCCTCTTTTCACATGGGCAAGCTTGTCTTTTCACCTCAAATTCGAGGGAGCTTCATTGGGAGGTATAAAGAAGGGACTTAGCAGCTGAGAGGAGTCTTTTTTGGTTCTTGAATGGTTCTTTAGGGTTTAGTTAGGGTTAGCTTAGTTTTCTTCATACTCTTGGTGTAATCTTGGTAGTTTAGCTAGTTTCTTTCCATTTTCTTGTTGTTCTCACTTTGTAACCCTAGTGTAGGTTGTTTATCTCCATTTGATATCAAGTTGTAAGGTACATTTGTGTTGGTTCATTTAATAGAAAGCATTTATCTCTTTTCTAGCATTTATTTCATGTGTATGGTGTTTTCTTCATCATTTATGGCTAGCTAATCAATCAAAGAGGATTCTATGGTGGAGTTCTTCTCCAACCCTAGGTAAAATGAGTCTTCTCATCTTCAAAGCTTCATTGAATATGGATTGTTGCATCCTCTACTCTCTTCTCTTTTGAAACCATATGGATGCATATTCATAACCAAAATACGACCAGTGAGAAGTTGTGTTTTGGTGATGAGCACATATGCACTCCATGTGTTTGTGAAAATGTCAAAGTGAGTATTATGTTCCATCCTACCATTTGTTTTACTCTATTGAACTTCTATTGTTAAATATTCCATTCAAAACCATTTGTCACATGGATTATTGAATGTGTAGCATATGAGAGACCATTAATCCTAGGTGAGGAAAGAATGAGACCATGGAATCCATCATCTCTTTTACTTGCAAGTTTACATATCAAATCTTTGCCATTGATTTGGCACAAATCTCAACATCAAACCAAAACCCCATGATTTTACATTTGTTTTTGCATTCAATTGGGTAGCATGTCCTAAGTTTCACTAGAACCTATTCCACTCCCTGTGGATATGACCTAGGAACTCCCTAGTTTATTGCTTGACGACCATTAGACTCCTACGCTTGGGAATCTCTTGCACACAACACATCATTTTTAGTTCAAGCAATTGGCGTCGTTGCCGGGGAGTGGCGAGCGTTCTAGTTGATTCGAAGAAAGCTAGTGGTAATTTGCAATGACATTGCAAATCCGGTAAGTTTTCTTCCCTCTTTTACTTTATGCAAAAATTCTTTGTGTATATAACACTTGTAAATATCACTTTGGTTGGGGTGAAATTAGTGCATGTCGGTGTGGACTCGTGATGAGCAACACCGACTTGTAAGGATTACATCTCAATAAGCCCCAAGAAATCCAATATCAAGACCTTTGTTTCACTCACCTTCTATTCCTTTGATGGAGAACACTGAAAATCAACAATTTCCTTTAAATCCAAATGACCAAGGGTTACCTCATAACCCACAAAGACCTTATGACCCTCCGAGACAAGGAGACGGAGTTGTTCCGCTGGCAACCCCGGTGGTGGGAAGGGGGAATGTCAACCCTCAAGCTTAACAATATCGAGCACCCCCTGTCCCTTTGGCTAATGTAGGGAGAACCCTTAAGGGAGATTTTGAGACCTCAACGAACCACAGCACCCTCATGTATTTGCCTACCTCAGAAAGCCAACAATTTTCCCATGAGACCTGAGAAGATTCGGCTTGTCCCTGAGTATAGGGGGTTCGATTCTGAGAACCCCTACTCATACATGAGAGATTTTGAGGATGTCTGCAGTGCTTTCCTTTCTACAGGATCGCCTCTTCCTATCATATGCTTGGTTTTATTTCCATTCTCTCTAAAAGACAAAGCTAAAATGTGGTTTCACTCTCTTACCCCTAATTCAATCCATACTTGGGAGGACATGCGTAGTGCATTCCTTGATAAATTTTTCCCTCCGGGGCGCACAAATGCACTTATGCGGGCTATCCAAAACTTTTTTGAAAAACCGGGTGAATCTTTTGCAATTGTATGGGAAAGATACAAAGAACTTCACAATGCCATCCCTCATCATGGTTTGGATATTGGCCAAATCATTGGCTATTTTCATTAAGGACTTTCATTGGAAAACAAACAATATATCCAAATGATGAGTGGGGGACAGTTTTATGAGAAGAGTCCCAAAGAGGCCATACAATGTTTTGATTCCTTAGCGGAAAATGCCCGAAATTGGGACATTAATTCCTCCCTTGATGCCACTAGAGTGCAAAGTGTGCTCGTGGGAGGAAGAAAACATCATGTGAAAGACAACGATGACCTCCAAGCAAAAATTGCTAGTTTGACTAGGAAACTAGAGGCCATTGAGTTGCAAAAAGTCAGTGAGGTGAGTACCATACCCAAAGTGCCCACGGCACCTATGGGACCTAGGATGGAGGACTTATGCATAATTTGTGACGACCCCACTCACTCGACCACTGATTGCCCTAATCTTCCCCAAGTCAAGGGTGTCATCCAAATTGAGCAAGCTAATGCTCTCAACTACCAAAGGAAGCCCTTCAACTCTCCATATTCTGAGACTTACAATCCGGGGTGGAGTAAACACCCCAATTTTAGTTGGAAGAGTGATGGAGGAAATGCTTCCTCCAGCCAAAATAACCCACCTCCAAATCCTTTTCAAAGCAACCAAGGTTTTCCAAATCAAAATTTTCCAAATCAAAAATTTCAAAACCAAGGTTTCCAAAATCCTAATCAAGGTCAAGGTCCTATGTATCAAGGTCAAGGGTTTCCACCAAACCCTAACCACAAATTTTGGTCCATCCATTCCAGTGAATTCTTACCTACCACCCCACAAAAGGAATTATGATGATGTGATTAACCAACTTGTACAAAATCAAGCTCAAACCACTCAAGCCATAGGGGACATGAGAACCCAATTGACTAAGTTGACCACCACTTTGGGAGCACTTCAACAAGAGAAAGGAAAATTTCCCTCTCAACCCGTGCAAAATCCACAAGGTCAACATAGCATTGAATCCTCGAGTTCAAATGAAGGGAACCATGAACAAGCTAAGGCCATTACCACTCTTCGAAGTGGAAAAATCATTGATAAAACCATCCCACCAAAAGATTCCGCAAATGAAATTTCTCCAAATTCACAAAATGAATCTAAGGGGGATGAGAAAGAAATTGAAAATGCGCCTAGTGTTCCCAAACCAAGTGGTATTGAGGTTGGTTCAAGCCAAGAGAGGGCTAAAGTCATTCCTGCCGCCCCTTTTCCTCAAAGACTTAGGGTACCTAAGAAATTGACAAATCATGCTGAGATATTTGAATTGTTTAAACAGGTGAAAGTCAACATACCTTTGTTGAATGCTATTAAGCAGGTGCCCTCGTATGCAAAGTTCTTGAAAGACTTGTGTACCACAAAAAGGAAATTAGACGTGCATAAGGAAGTTTTCATGACTGAACAATCCACATCCCTTTTGCAAAACACTTTGTCCCGTAAATACAAAGACCCCGGGACCCCTACCATTGAAATCACCATAGGGAATTCCAAAGTGGGTAGAGCTTTAGTAGATTTGGGAGCAAGTGTCAATCTTTTGCCATATTCTATGTATATGGAGTTGGGGTTGGGAGAGTTAGAGTCAACTAGCATCAAGCTGCAGTTAGCTGACAGGAGTGTTAAAATTCCAAGGGGGGTAGTAAAGGATGTCTTAGTGCAAATAGATAAGTTCTACTTTCCCGTCGATTTTGTGGTTTTAGAGACCCAACCTGTTTTAGATTCAGGGAGTCAATTCCCTGTAATTCTTGGGAGGTCTTTCTTGGCCACAGCTGATGTAATTCTTGGGAGGTCTTTCTTGGCCACAGCTGATGCGTTGATCCAGTGTAGGAGTGGGCTTATGACCATCACCTTTGGGAATATGACTGTAAATTTGAATATTTTCAATCTGATGAAGGAAGTGGGGGAAGATATGGATGATGAGGTGCATGAGGTGAGTAGGATAGATACTCTAGTGCAGCACCAATGGGATCTTTCTACCCATGATGATCCATTACAGTCATGTTTGGTGAGCGAGATTGTTGATGTAGAGGAAGTGAGTGAAGAGATGGAGTTTCTATACTCTATTCTCGATAGTGAGGAAATTCTGGAAGTAAATGGGTGGGTGCCTCGCTTCGAGGCATTGCCACCCATTGAAAAGAGTCTTGTACCATCAAGTGTCCAACCACCTGAGTTAGAATTGAAGCCATTACTCTCCGAGTTGAAGTATGCTTACTTAGGTGATAATGAAACATATCCCGTAGTTATATCTTCTCACTTGAAGAATGACCAAGAGCTTAAATTGATGGATGTGCTTCGAGCCCATAGGAGTGTCATAGGTTGGTCCATTGCCGACCTTAAGGGAATTAGTCCCTCTCTTTGCACCCATAGAATTTACCCGGATGATGATGTCAAGCCTTCCCGCCAACCTCAAAGAAGATTAAACCCTGTTATGAAAGAAGTGGTGCGGAAGGAGGTTTTAAAATTGTTAGATGTAGGGATTATCTATCCTATTGCGGATAGTAAGTGGGTTAGTCCAATCCAAGTGGTGCCTAAAAAGTCGGGCATCACTGTGGTGAAGAATGAGGATGATGAATTGATCCCCACACGAGTCACGACTGGGTGGCGAGTGTGCATTGACTATAGAAAGCTTAATTCATCCACTAGGAAGGACCACTTCCCATTACCCTTCATTGACCAAATCCTTGAGAGAGTAGCGGGGCATGCTTTCTATTGTTTCTTAGATGGGTATTCAGGCTATAACCAAATAGAGGTTTCCTTAGAGGATCAAGAGAAGACCACTTTCACATGTCCCTTTGGGACATTTGCCTTTAGGAACATGCATTTTGGTTTATGCAATGCTCCTGGTACCTTCCAGAGATGCATGACTGGACTCTTTAGTGACATGGTGGAGAAGATTATGGAGGTCTTTATAGATGACTTCTCAGTTTTCGGGGACTCGTTTGATGGATGTTTGGAGAATCTATCTAAGGTTCTAAAAAGATGTGAGGAAACAAACCTTGTGCTAAATTGGGAAAAGTGTCATTTTATGGTGACACAGGGAATAGTGCTTGGGCATATCGTATCGTCTAGGGGGATAGAAATCGATAAGGCTAAGATAGAATTAATCTCTAAGCTTCCTTCCCCTAAGACTGTGAAAGATGTGAGATCATTCTTAGGGCATGCTGGCTTTTATAGGAGGTTCATTAAGGGCTTTAGCGGCATTGCGTGACCTTTGTGTAATCTTTTGGGGAAGGATGTTCCTTTTGAGTGGGGGCATGATTGTGAGGTTGCCTTTTGCAAATTGAAAGAAATGTTAACTTCACTTCCCATCATGCAAACACCCAATTGGAACTTGCCCTTCGAAATTATGTGTGATGCCAGTGATTTTGTCATAGGAGCGGTGTTGGGTCAGAGGATAGATAAAAAATCACATGTGATCTATTACGCTAGTAGGACATTGAATGATGCCCAAAAGAATTACACAACTACTGAAAAAGAGTTGCTAGCGGTGGTTTTTGCCTTAGACAAGTTCCGGTCGTACATCTTAGGTTCACCTAGTCTAGTCTTTACAGACCATGCGACACTGAAATATCTTTTGACAAAGCAAGATGCCAAATAGAGACTGATTAGGTGGATTCCACTCCTCCAAGAATTTAATTTGACAATTAAAGATAAAAAAGGAGTTGAGAACGTTGTCGCCGATCACTTATCTAGGATATCCTTTGATGATTCTGCTGACACCCTCCCCATTGTAGAGATTTTCCCTGATGAGCAGCTGTTTGCTCTTTCCGTTTGCCCTTGGTTTGCGGATATAGTGAATTATCTCGTAACTGAATAGGTTCCTACCCATTAGAGTGCCTAGGATAGGAAGAAATTTTTTAGAGATGTACAGAAATATTTCTTTGATGACCCTTACCTCTTTAAGTATTGCCCTGACCAAATATTGAGAATATGTGTGCCGGATATTGAAATACCGAGTGTCATGTCTTTCTATCATAGTGAGGCATGTGGGGGTCACTTCTCTGCTAGGAAGACAGCCGCCAAAAATCTATAAATAGGGTCCCCTCTTCATTGTTTTGCATTCAATTCTCACTCAAGTTCTGAGAAGCTATCTAGCATAAAAAGAGGAGGCTTAAGAAAGATTTCGAACAGCTTTAGAGGTATTTATTCATCTTTTTCTTCTCGTTTAATAACTTTTTTTCTTCTCTCTCTTCTAGTTCATTAGGGTAAGTTTCTCTCTCTTCTAATTTTCTAGAATGAGTTCCATTCTTGTTCTTTAGAATGAAATCTCTTCTAGTTTACTAGAAGAAGCTAGAGAATAGTTGTAGACATCCATTTTTGACCATGAGTATGGTCATGAATGGTTGCCTATGATTAGAGGTGAAATAGGGTGTCAAAACCTTAAGTTGCCAGTTTTACCCTTTGTGGGTAATTAGGTAGAGGTCATTATCACATGTAAGTTTTTAGGTCAGATTGAGTTGGTTCTTTTTGCATTAGGTTTTTAGAGAGTCTAGGAACCTCCCTGCAAAATTTCATGACATTCTGAGCCAGGTTTGATAGAAAATAAGGTCTTTTGTGACTGAAGGGCAGTTTTGTCCTTTGAATCACAAAAGCCCTGAATGATTGTCGATCTTGTCTCGAATCACTTCAAACACTTCTTAAAACATGGAGAATCGAATCACGATCGTTTTGACGCTTGAATCGTCAAATTTGGACTTAAAACGGGCCCAACGAGCCTGCATGTAGTGTAGAATAATGAAATTCACTCTGTCCCACATCGGAAAAGTGAAAAGCTTGCTATAGCTTTGTGAACCTATAAATAGAGGACCCTGAAATCAGTTACAATACACAGTATAAGCTATAGAGAATTAGCTTGGAGAGTAGAGGCTTGAGCAATTGCACAAGCCTCCCCGATAGCACTCTAGCTTAAGTTTTAAAGTTTTTTGAGGTCCTTAGAGTCCTTGGAGAGAAGGATTGGAGCTTGAGGAGAAGGTTCGAAGCAAGGAGGCAGAGAAAGAGGTTAGTTTTTTTTTTTTTAAATAGTTTTATATTGTTAATATTAGGTTTATATTTTACTTATGTCTTGTTTGAATGATATGATTTGTGTTCGAGGGAGCATGCAAAGGTAAGTCTCTTCCCCTTGTGATGAAATTGATTATGATTATTTTGATATATCATATTAGATTGCATATTAGGCAATTTTCACTTCTTTTATTCTTTTATTTTATGGGTTTTAAACCCACTTTTTGATTACTTATAAATCTGTCCATGGATTTAAAGTAATTTAAAAGTGTATTAAAACTCACTTTTTAGGCCAAAATCAACATAGAAACATGCCTAGGTTCACATAGAATAATTAGATTGCATTTAGGACACTTTCATGCATTATTTATATTTTTGATGATATTTTTTTTATTTATTTTCCAGAAATTCCAGCATGCATATTTTAATGTTTTAGGTATTTAGACTAACCTAGGATTAGCTAGAAACCCTAGGATTAGGGGGATCACTTGATCCCACTTAAGACTATCCTTTGTTGTAAGAATTTTTATAGTAATAGAGTTCTATTTGGTTTAGGATTCTACTTCGAGAAGAGTTCTAAAATTTTGAAAGTGTTTAAAAAGGAATGAAATTCCATCTTTTATGCCAAGAAAAGTGTTTTGATCAAATCCAAACTCTCGAAGTTAGAGTCCTAGATAAGATAGAATTCTTTTGGCTATATGGTTCATTACAATAGGAGAGTCCTAAGGTAATCGAACTTCGTGGACTTTGATCTTTGTCAAGCAATTGATAAGGTACGTAGGCAATCAATAGGATGCAAGTCCAATCTTAGGTTGACTTCTAGTCTCCTAAGACCATTAGGATTGTGTATACTTTCATACTATATATTATTATTATATATTATATATCATATTTTGTGATTGATTAAATAACTAGGATTGTTTTGAAAAGATTTTGATAAAGCCCAAACTTAATTAGGAGTCCTTTAATTAGGGCAAGGTGAGTGCCTACAAGGAGATCCTTGGAACCTTCCCACTTCGTAACCTAGCCTCCGGATCCAACTTTGATTCAAAAGACCATGCTTTTCCAAAATATGGGGTCAATGTTTTATTGAAAATAAAACTCTTTTTTGTGGTTTCCTTTTTCCCTAAAAATAAGGTGGCGACTCCTAGTTTTTTACAAACTCTTATCCCTTTTTCAAAAAAACCTATCTTGAGTGGATAATAGAGAATGATAAATGTGGATAATAGAGAAGGATAAATCGAGACGGATAAACATCATCCACAATCCACTCAAGATAAACATCACCCCAAGAGTGAACGAGAGAGGCCTCCCGATCCAGGTTGGCCGGTTCACAGACTGGCGACTCCGCTGGGGATGTTGAGGGCTAAACTCCAATTAATTATTTTTGGGCTTTTCAATTTCTTAATTAATAAAATCAATCACTTGCATTTGTATGACTGTGTGACTTTAATTCCTGCATTGTGTGCGCATTGACTCTGCATGTTTAGGACGTTGTATGCTATAGCCAACGATGAGCCTAGCCCTGGGCCCGGTTTCTTTGACTCTCGGGTTCCATGTATGCGAAAGCCATCACCCTTCTTGCCAAGTACCTTCGGGTATATCAAACGGACCAATCACGTACTGTTGGACCCACGCGGCATTCCTGATGTCACATGTGGTTAGGTATATCGATTGGACCTAGCGAGTAAGGGACACTTATCCTACCCTTTGCATTAGTCCATATAGAATGTCTCTGTAGGACACATACCCTGCGTCACTTTTTAGCACACTATTGTAACGTTATGCTGCCGGATTTTTCCCACCGGTTTTGTATGAGCCATGATTGTGAAATGTGTAGAACCATTAGGACCTGGATCTGTAGGACTAAACCTTTATGAAATGCCCTAAACTCTTAAGGAATGTATCCTCAAAGAGTCAAGGTACCTAATGAAGGCTAGTACCCTATAGGTTCATGAGCTTAGGCCTGTTGTAGTGTTATGCTGCCCGATTAGTGGTATTAGGAGAAGACACGAGACATGAGATATAAGATTAGGCTTTAGGCCCATGTTTTTTTGGATACAAGAGCTAGGTCCGCTGTGAGTTTAGGATGTGGGATTTAGACCCATGTCAATTGGATAGAAGATATAAGTCTGTGGTAAGAATGAGATGTGAGCTGTAAGAATGATTTTCGTACTCAGGCCTTAGGCCCATTTTTCATAGAATATGAAGGTTGATCTGTAAGCTTTAGGCCTATACTTTTGTGAGCATGTGAGATTATCCTTATTCATTCCTTTTCACACTGGAAGCTCTTAGTTGATTCAAACCTTTTCCTTTTCCCAGCATTCTGGCTTGGCGTCATGATTCTAGCGGTCGGTTATTTAAGGGTCTACCTGCCGATTCAAAGATGTCTAGTAATGAGGATCATACCCTTACCGCCATTGGAAATAGTGGAAAGACGACTGATGAGAAGATTGAGGCACTCTTAAAAGTGGTTCAAGAGTTAGTTCACCAGAGAGAAGAGGAAGATAAGGTGCGAGCCCGTACTAATCCCTTGTTTGAGAATGTCGATGAAGAAGAATGTTTCCTTAGATCGAAGATAGTTGTTGAACCCACTAGGCCTGGTGCAGAATTTGTTCAGCCTGTTGATCTGGAAAAAGAGTCCAAGCCCAAGACCCCTGCTTTCTTTTCCACTGAGCCTATAATGTTGAGTAGCAAGGTCGAAGCCCTGGAAAAAGCCTTCAAAGGTATTAGGAAGTCTGATGATCTGGTGGACATGTCTTCATTGTCTCTGTTCCCCAAGGCCCGTATGCCCACTCATTTCAGAATGCCTGAGTTAGAAAAGTTTGATGGAATGGGTTGTCCTAAGACCCATCTGAAGATGTACGTGAGAGCCATGCACCCACGAGGGGCTGATGATGACTTGCTAGCCCAAATGTTCCATGAAACACTGGCTGGATCCGCTCTGAAGTGGTTTCTGTCACTAGATGAATCTAGAATGAAGACATGGGAGGATGTATGCATTGAGTTCAGTAATAATTACCGGTATAACACAGAGGTTGATATCACTAGGAGAGACTTGGAGACTACTAAACAAGAATCAAGAGAAACTTTCTCTGCCTTCCTCACCCGCTGGAGAGCCAAAGCTTCTAAAATGGCTAACTGCCCTGAGGAAGAAGAACAAATCCGCATGATAGTGAAGAACTTGCTCCCAGTGTATCACAAACACATGTTTTTCCAATATCTCCCAAATTTCCGAGCTCTAGTCGCTGCAGGTACCCAAGTAGAGGACGCTCTAGCCGATGGAGCTCTTCGAACTGATGAACCCTACAAGAATAGCCGACCTGTCATCAATGGGACGGCTACCGAAGTCAATGCCATATCTCAGCCTGCTCCATTTACCCAACCATTTTCCTTAGGAAATAAACCATCCAGAAAATTCACTGAACTCTATATGCCATTGGAAAAGGTTTTCGAGAAATTAAAAGCTCGAGGCCTGCTCCAACCTCTGGAACCCAGACCTACACCGAACCCATTACCCAAAAACTACAATGAAAATGAATACTGCCATTTCCATCGATCCAAAGGCCATATTACCAACTGTTGCTTCCGTCTCCGCCATGAAATCCAAGACCTCATAGATAACAAAACCATTTCCCCACCTTCTCAACCCAATGTCACCCAAAATCCACTACCTACCCATGCAGTCCCACCACCAGCAAATATCAATGTTATCTATGCCGACCCTTATGTCCATTGTGAGCCTATCCGCCCTCACCCTTCATTCCCTACTTCCATAACTGAAATGTTTCATCACTGTCAAGCCCATGGGCTCATCACCCCATACAAGCCAAAACCCAAAAAACTTTACTGCCTATACCATGCCACTTCTAGCCATGACACGGAATCATGTGATACATTGCGGAATATAGTACAAGGGTTCATTGATCAAGGTCTGATTGAAATTCCTCAACCCTTCACTAGCCCAAGGAGGCTTTATCGTTCATGGAGACAGTTTGAGAAAGATACATTCCTGGGTTTTAGTTCGAATGGGTTTCCCAAGCCTCGCAAAGTGGATCAGTCGTCAAAGAATGGTACTAGTCAGTGGGCTCTCAAAGAAAGATTTGAAGCTAGGGATCCTTGTGTGGATTTGTTGACAGAAAGGAGTGGAAGGTTCAGCTTCTACGTTCTCTACCCTGAAAAGTCTTGTGAAGCTGAAATGACAAAGACTGAACCCATTAGACCTAAAGCTAGAACCAAGAAAGCCTTCTCCAAGACTGGGACTAGCCAATGGGAGTTGCGAAAAAGATATGCAGCCAGAGATCCCGAAGTGGGCCTGTTAGGGGAACCTAGTGGAAAGTTCGACTTCTATGTCCTTTACCCTAAGATAAAAAAACCCATATTTGAAAAACCCACCTGTGAAGAACCCATTGCTCCTTCTGGTTGGGGTGATGACCCTGACTCACTTAAAGAAGACATTCCTGTGGCTCAGGTTGAACCCGAAGATCCAAACCTCGCCTGTTTTGAGAAAGCTAGCCAGAGTATCCTCCAGAAGTATTTCACAACCAAGGTCATCCATATGAATGGGGACACCCATCACCGAACCATCTATCTAAGGCAACCATGGGTCACCCAGAATTTCGGATCAAGTTCGACTTCCGCTGAGTCTACCATAAATGATGGGTCAGAGAATGAGATTGATATCATAGAGTGGGAAGATTTGATGAGCACACCCGAGGAGATAGCATATATTTGGGCTAGTGATGAGGAAGATGTTAACCATGTCACTAGAGGAGGTCGTCATTTTAAGCCCGCCAACTTAGAATCCGACAATCCTTTGGGAGAGTTAGAAAGATCTCAACGTACCGAAGTTCAAGAGGAAGAGGAAGAGATACTGAAACAGCTTAAGCGTACTCAAGCCAATATCACCATCTGGGGACTTTTAATGGCTTCTCAAAAGCACAGGCAGCCAGTACTCAAGCTACTCAACCAGGTTCAGATTCCCATCGATACTTCACCAGAAGGTTTAGTCAGTTTGGTCAGTCCAGTTCAGCATGGGCAGTCAATATCCTTCACCGAATCAGATCTTCCAAAGAAAGGACCTCATCATTTGCAAGCCTTATATGTCACGGTGGATACTATGGGCAAGAGAATTCCAACAGTATTGATAGATAATGGGTCAGCTTTGAACGTATGTTCTCTCAGCACCACCACTTCCTTGGGCATCGAACCGTCAGAATTCAAACCGTCAGGGCAGACTGTGAGAGCATATGATAACACTCGAAGAGAAGTAGTGGGCATGGTCACTTTATCTCTAGCTATTGGACCTGTAGAATTCCAAGTCGATTTCCAAGTACTGGATGTACCTGCTTGTTTCAATCTTCTACTTGGTAGACCATGGATTCATCCAATTGGGGCTGTGCCTTCTTCCCTCCATCAAAAGGTTAAGTTCCCCTACAAAGGCTCAATGGTGACATTAAAAGGAGATTCTGAAATCACTCCTACTCGTGTGCCTATCTGTGAGATCAAACCAGAAATCGAAGAAGTACCTTTGACAGGCTTTGAATACATACAGTGTGTAGAGGTTGAATCTGGATGTAAAGAGAAGATAGTGCTAGACTGCAGTCCATATGGGAATATGCAAGTGGGCCAGATCACGAAGAACATGGGCTTCTTTCCAGGAATGGGCTTAGGTCGTCGTCATCAAGGCACGCCTGATTCTATCGAGTACCCCTCAACAATTTTATCCTTTCGGATTGGGTTATCAAAGTACCAAAGTTGACAGAAAAGAGATGGCACAGAAAAGAAGAGAAAGACAGTTGGCTAAAGAAGAGGGACGAATCCCTAACCTCACTTTGAAACCTTACCGGCCCACTCTGAATGGGGCGTTTGTCAAAGAAGGGGATGATTTCCCTTATTGTGGGTTCCCCGAGCCTATTTACCTTGAAGATCAGAAAGCTAGAGTTCCTGGGTTCGAAATCTTCTTCAACACACCATTACCTCTCTCTCCAACTACCATTACAGCCGAAAAGCTTACAGAGTTTGACTGGGTCGACCATGTGGATGTAGTCGCCATAGGGGCTATGTTCAAAGAGATCGCTTGCATCGAAGAGCATGTTCGTAAACCCGATCCTATTCACCTCATTGAAGAAACCTCCAATCCATTGACCAACTGGAGCCTTGAATATGAGCCTCGAGTTGAAGACTCAGTCGCAGAAGATTCACTACCATCAGATGATAGCTTGTAGGATTTCTATACTTTCTTTCCATAAGATCATAGAATAGGACTCTTGTTTTTCCTTTTTCAATAAAATCATCCCTCCTTTGTTAAGAGGCGAATGATAGCTTAGTTTTTGTTATTCTTCTTTCTTCACGATTAATAAAATACTCTTTTTCTTCATTTTTTGCATTTGCAGCTTATCTCTTCTGTCTTCTATGAGTATATATGGCATGAATATAGATCCTAGAGAGGATGTTCCCTCTGAGTTTGAACAACGAAGGAAAATGGAACATGCTCTACCCAATGTGGATGAATTAATATCAGTTAATTTAGGATCCGATGAATCGCCTAAAATAATTAATATTGGGGCAACTCTGTCACTACAAGAACAAGAAAAATTGGTAGGATTGTTGAGAGAAAACATAGAAGTATTTGCATGGTCGTACAAGGATATGCCAGGAATAGACACTGACATAGTACAACACTTTATCCCTACTAATCTGGGGGTTAAGCCGGTGAAGCAGAAATTAAGAAGAATGAAGCCAGAGTGGGCCCTAAAAATCAAGGATGACGTAGTAAAACAGATGAACGCTGGATTTCTCCAAGTAGTGGAATACCCTGAGTGGTTAGCTAACATTGTGCCGGTGCCTAAGAAAGATGGGAAGGTTAGAATGTGCGTAGATTTCCGAGATTTGAATAAGGCGTGTCCTAAAGATGATTTCCCATTGCCACACATAGATATCCTGGTAGATAGCACCGCCGGTCATGCTCTGTTATCCTTCATGGACGGGTTCTCAGGTTATAATCAGATAAAGATGGCCCCTCTAGATATGGAGAAAACTTCCTTCATCACTCAATGGGGGACCTTCTGTCATCGAGTTATGCCCTTTGGCCTAAAGAACGCTGGTTCTACCTATCAGAGGATGGCAACCACTTTATTACATGATATGATTCATAAGGAAGTGGAGGTATATGTGGATGATATGATCGTGAAGTCTAAGAATCGAGAAAGTCATTTTGATGCTCTAAGTAAGTTCCTTCAAAGAATTAAGCAATATAACTTGAGATTGAATCCTCAAAAGTGCGCCTTCGGAGTAACTGCGGGGAAGTTGCTAGGGTTTATGACCACTCAGAAAGGAATAGAAGTCGACCCGGGGAAGATTAAAGCCATCACGGAGATGCAGCCGCCGAAGACAGAAAAAGAGATTCGAGGATTCTTAGGCAAAGTTCAGTTTATTAGTCGATTCATAGCACAACTGACCATGGTTTGTGAGCTTATCTTTAAGCTTCTTAAGAAAAATGTGCCCACAAAGTGGAATGATGCGTGCCAAGAGGCCTTTGAAACCATTAAGAGGTATTTGAGCAACCCACCAATATTAGTTCCCCCGCGACAAGGTGAGCCTCTGCTACTTTATTTAGCACTCACTAAAACTGCGATGGGAGCTATGTTAGCTCAGTATCTCCTAGAATCTCGAAAGGAGAATGCAGTGTACTATTTGAGTAAGAAGATGACTGACTGTGAGGTTAAATATGACGCATTAGAGAAGACATGTGTGGCATTGGTGTGGGTTACACAAAAGCTCCGCCATTACATGCTGTCTTTCCAAGTGCAACTCATTAGTCGCATGGACCCCCTGAAGTACTTATTGGAGAAACCAATGTTATCTTATAGGACAGCCCGTTGGTTATTGCTATTATCAGAGTTTGACATTCAATATGTGGTGCAGAAATCAGTGAAAGGGAGAGCAGTGGCAGAGTTTCTAGCAGATCATCCGTCGTCAGTAGAAAGACCATCTGAGTACCAGTTTCCCGACGAAGAGATTCTAGAAGTGAGTAAGGAACCTTGGAAAGTTTTCTTTGATGGGGCTCATAATAAAAGAGGATGTGGAATAGGCGTGTTGTTAGTCACACCGGAGAATAACTTGATACCATTATCTGTCAGGTTATCCTTTGATGCCACTAATAATATAGCCGAATATGAAGTTTGTATCCTAGCATTGGAAGCTGCCTTGGAATTGGGTGTGGAAGAATTGGAAGTATATGGGGATTCCGCCTTGATCATATGTCAGACTAGAGGAGAATGGAAGACTCGGGATAAAAAGTTGTTACCATATCATGAATACTTAGAGACTTTGGTGAAAGAATTTCGTCAAATTGACTTCTTTTATCTGTCTAGATTAAATAATAAGTTTGCGGATGCCTTAGCCACTCTAGCATCCATGGTAGATATCCCTAAAGATGAAGGTATAACTCCTCTCATTATTGAGTCCTGAGAAGAACCGGCCTATTGTTGTGTTATACAAGAAAGATAGCCGAATGATGGAAAGCCATGGTACTATGACATCCAACAGTTTTAGAAAAAGGAGAATATCCGAAAGAGGTGTCATCCGTGGACAGAAAAACCATAAGAAGGTTAGCCAGTCAGTATATTCTGTGTGGGGGGAAGTTGTACCGGAGATCACATGATGGAGTGCATCTGTTGTGCGTTAATGAACAAGAAGCTGAAAGAATAGTATTGGAAATGCATGAAGGGGCTGGGGCTCCACATATGAATGGATACATGTTAGCTAAGAAGATTGTGAGACTAGGGTATTACTGGTCAACCATGGAGAAGGATTGCCATTTACATGCCAAGAAGTGTCATAAATGTCAAGTGTTTGCAAGTGGAAAACATCAACCCTCGATGCCACTCACTACCATGTCTTCACCATGGCCATTTGCAACATGGGGCATTGACATCATTGGCAAGGTAACCCCCGCAGCGTCAAACGGACACGAGTACATCCTGGTCGCCATAGATTATTTCACCAAGTGGGTAGAAGCTGCATCCTATAAGACATTGAATGCTAAGCAAGTAGCAAAGTTCATACAGAATAATATCATCTATCGATATGGAGTGCCCCACGAGTTCATCTCTGATAATGGACAGCATTTCCGAAAAGAAACCGAAGCGCTCCTACAGAAGTATAGTATCAAGCATCATCGCTCATCTCCTTATAGACCACAGACGAATGGGGCTGTCGAGGCAGCGAATAAGAATCTCAAGTCGATCTTGAAAAGGACTACCGAGACTTACAAGGACTGGCATGAGAAATTACCATTAGCACTGTGGGGATATCGTACTTCCATTAGATCATCGACTGGGGCTACACCTTTTTCGCTCGTATATGGAATGGAAGCTGTATTGCCTATAGAGTTAGAAGTCCCGTCGTTAAGAATTGCCATGGAGAGTCAACTGGCAGAAGTATAATGGGTGAGAAACCGGTATGAAGAGTTAGCTCTACTGGATGAAAGGCGATTAAGGGCACTGTACCACATTCAGGGGTATCAAAGAAGAATAACCAAGGCGTTTGGTAAAAAAGTGAAGCACAGAGGTTTGAAGAAAGGAGATTTGGTACTAAAGGAGATCCGAGCACCGATCCATGACCCGCGAGGAAAGTTCAAG
Source organism: Hamamelis virginiana (assembly GCA_017140935.1). Lineage (NCBI taxonomy): Eukaryota > Viridiplantae > Streptophyta > Magnoliopsida > Saxifragales > Hamamelidaceae > Hamamelis > Hamamelis virginiana. The sequence continues at coordinate 5,409,343 of JAESVK010000669.1, read as the reverse complement.
CCCACATGGGTAGGCCCTTACATCATCAGAGAAATATTGTCAGGCGGAGCCGTGAAGATTGCAGACATTGATGGGAATGAATTCTCTCAACCTACCAATTTGGATCAATTGAAGAAGTACCACATATAAAAAATATATATATATAAAAAAAAAGGCCCGCTAGGTAGAAAACCCGAAAGGGCTGCCTAGGCAAAAGTTAGGGTATTCAAATATAAAAAATAAAAATAAAAATCAAGCTCGCTAAGTAGAAAACCTAAAAAGGCTGCTTAGGCAAAAGTTAGAGCAAATAAAAAATAAAAAAAAATGAACTTCTTCAATTTGATTCATGAACTACGAAGACCTGATTCCCCAAATATCACAAAGAGTTAGAAAAAAATGACAAAGCATTGTATCAAGGACGGGGATACGTAGACAGCCCATAAAGTTACTTTGGGCACGGTCTATTTCTTGTAAAAACACCAAGAGTTTGGTTCAATTGTAATTATTAAAAGATTATTTGTTGAGATTTTAATAAAATTGATATTTATTCATCCATAAAGGGTAGAAACCTTTTTAAAGATCTATTACATGCCATGTGTACTCATAATTCCTACTTTCTTCAAATCTTACATTGCTTTGAAAAGTAAAATATTTAATCCCTAATCTATTCTAAATCCTTCTCGCTCCGCGGGCTTGGGCTTCATTCTCATCTTCTCTATTTCTCTTAACTCGTGACGCATCTGATGGAAGTGATGAACCTGTCGACTGAGCGACAACTCGAGAACCATAAACAAGGCTTTGAACCTTATCCTTCATGGCCTGCACCTTCAAACCCAAGTCTTGTTTAAGCCAAGCCCGATACTCCCCATCAAGCCTAAAAGGCCCATTGCGATCTCCTACTTGACTCATACATAAACCTGAAGCCCATTTCTTCATAACCCAAGATACCAAAGAAGGAGTAGCTTCCTCTACCCCATGAACATGCCCTTTGAGAGGGAGATTGATTTGAGCACGGCCCATCTGGCGAAGCACCCGAGAAGCCCAGTAAAATGATGTATGCTTTAGGCCCATAAACTTCACCTGACAACATCCCTAAATGTGTAGTACATACTCTTCACCACAATCCCATATGGCCACATGCCACTGAATATCTTCCCAAGTCAGAGAAGAGAAGAAGGTAATCATATCCTGAATCGAGCGATGCTCAAGAAACAAAAGTCTACGTGAAAAATAGTTGTGGGACCAGTCCACAAAGACAAGCCGAATCGTTCAAACACTCTCTTGTCTTCTGCCCGTATTCTTGCTATGAATAGGTTGATAATCAACTTGAGAGCTTCCATTGTGTTTAGGGTAATGAAAATGAGCCTAGAGATGTGTTTTTATAGCTTTTTGGCAAAAGAATCGAGTTAGAAGCAAACTAGAACATTCAAGAAGTTAAAAAGTGTCAAAATAATCAAAAAATGGTGAACTAGGGTCAATGACCATCCTCCAAAGGACGGCCAACCGTCCCCTAGGGATGGCCAACCGTCCATGGAGAGATGGTCATCCATCCTTGATCTCAATTTTTGACTAATTTTGACCTTTTTGAGATTTTTTGACGTCCAGTTTGACTTTTCGCTCAATTTTTGTCAGTTTTGACCCATTTTCGAGTTAAAATTGAACCAAAAAAGCAATTGAAACATATTTGTATTCTCATTAGGATAAAATTACATGCCACTCAGGGTTTTTAGTGCATACATAGAAAAAGAATTACATAGAAAATCCTAAACAGGCCTCCTATAGGCCTAATAGTACAAAATCATCTCCACCGGGATGATTTTCTCGTTCCCCGTGAACCCGACGCCTTGTGATCCTCTCTCGATCCATGGCGCTCCTGTGAAGGCTGGTTCGAAGCCTGCAAACCCAAAGTTTGGGTGAGATTGGTGAAGAATGAAATTGTTGGTGATTGAAAGAATAAAGAGAAAGTTACCTGTTTTGACTCATTTTCTTTCAATTTTTGATTTAAGAAAGTGCATTTGATTGAGATTGAATGATATTTGATGATTGAATGAGGAATCAAGAGGATTTGGTGCATACCAAAGTGAGAATTAAGTGATTGTGAATAGGAAAGTTCACATGAAATGATGAATTTTTGGTTGAAAACCATGAGATTTAGAAATACATGAATGAAAAGATTGTGTAATCAAGTTTATAATCTTGAAATGATTAGGAATACATTTGATTTGGTAAGCTTGTGAGATCCATAAAGGGAATTATAGAAGTAAGTAAACCCATGAGGGGGGGCTAATGAGAAAAGCCCATTTTGGAGGCCCAAATCCATAAATCTTTGTGAAGTTGATAAAATATACATGAAATGTATATAAGAATGATATATGGTTGATGTTAAGAT
>JAESVK010000669.1:5385026-5406965 GCA_017140935.1 Hamamelis virginiana | reverse complement strand
ATTGATAATCCTTAAGATAACTAGAAATGCAATTTCTAGTAATGAGTTGAAAACTCTCAAATTTTTATTGGAAATGCAATTTCCAAAATCTTTGAAATAACTAGAAGTGAAACTTCCAAGAAGAGAGAATTTGAAGCGAAGCTTTCAAAATAATTGTTAGTCAATTATCCCTATTTTGTTGTGTCAAAAATGGGATGTCTTTTGTTTTCGTTGATATTCACTGGCGAAGCCATGAACATCAACGAGGGGCTTCTGTAGACATCCATTTTTTACCATGAGTATGGTCATGAATGGTTGCCTATGATTAGAGGTGAAATAGGGTGTCAAAACCCTAAGTTGCCAGTTTTACCCTTTGTGGGTAATTAGGTAGAGGTCATTATCACATGTAAGTTTTTAGGTCAGATTGAGTTGGTTCTTTTTGCATTAGGTTTTTAGAGAGTCTAGGAACCTCCCTGCAAAATTTCATGACATTCTGAGCCAGGTTTGATAGAAAATAAGGTCTTTTGCGACTGAAGGGCAGTTTTTTCATTTGAATCACAAAAGCCCTGAATGATTGTCGATCTTGTCTCGAATCACTTCAAACACTTCTTAAAACATGGAGAATCGAATCACGATCGTTTTGACGCTTGAATCGTCAAATTTGGACTTAAAACGGGCCCAACGAGCCTGCATGTAGTGTAGAATAATGAAATTCACTCTGTCCCACATCGGAAAAGTGAAAAGCTTGCTATAGCTTTGTGAACCTATAAATAGAGGACCCTGAAATCAGTTACAATACACAGTATAAGCTATAGAGAATTAGCTTGGAGAGTAGAGGCTTGAGCAATTGCACAAGCCTTCCCGATAGCACTCTAGCTTAAGTTTTAAAGTTTTTTGAGGTTCTTAGAGTCCTTGGAGAGAAGGATTGGAGCTTGAGGAGAAGGTTCGAAGCAAGGAGGCAGAGAAAGAGGTTAGTTTTTTTTTTTTTAAATAGTTTTATATTGTTAATATTAGGTTTATATTTTACTTATGTCTTGTTTGAATGATATGATTTGTGTTCGAGGGAGCATGCAAAGGTAAGTCTCTTCCCCTTGTGATGAAATTGATTATGATTATTTTGATATATCATATTAGATTGCATATTAGGCAATTTTCACTTCTTTTATTCTTTTATTTTATGGGTTTTAAACCCACTTTTTGATTACTTATAAATCTGTCCATGGATTTAAAGTAATTTAAAAGTGTATTAAAACTCACTTTTTAGGCCAAAATCAACATAGAAACATGCCTAGGTTCACATAGAATAATTAGATTGCATTTAGGACACTTTCATGCATTATTTATATTTTTGATGATATTTTTTTTATTTATTTTCCAGAAATTCCAGCATGCATATTTTAATGTTTTAGGTATTTAGACTAACCTAGGATTAGCTAGAAACCCTAGGATTAGGGGGATCACTTGATCCCACTTAAGACTATCCTTTGTTGTAAGAATTTTTATAGTAATAGAGTTCTATTTGGTTTAGGATTCTACTTCGAGAAGAGTTCTAAAATTTTGAAAGTGTTTAAAACGGAATGAAATTCCATCTTTTATGCCAAGAAAAGTGTTTTGATCAAATCCAAACTCTCGAAGTTAGAGTCCTAGATAAGATAGAATTCTTTTGGCTATATGGTTCATTACAATAGGAGAGTCCTAAGGTAATCGAACTTCGTGGACTTTGATCTTTGTCAAGCAATTGATAAGGTACGTAGGCAATCAATAGGATGCAAGTCCAATCTTAGGTTGACTTCTAGTCTCCTAAGACCATTAGGATTGTGTATACTTTCATATTATATATTATTATTATATATTATATATCATATTTTGTGATTGATTAAATAACTAGGATTGTTTTGAAAAGATTTTGATAAAGCCCAAACTTAATTAGGAGACCTTTAATTAGGGCGAGGTGGGTGCCTACAAGGAGATCCTTGGAACCTTCCCACTTCGTAACCTAGCCCCCGGATCCAACTTTGATTCAAAAGACCATGCTTTTCCAAAATATGGGGTCAATGTTTTATTGAAAATAAAACTCTTTTTTGTGGTTTCCTTGTTCCCTAAAAATAAGGTGGCGACTCCTAGTTTTTTACAAACTCTTATCCCTTTTTCAAAAAAACCTATCTTGAATGGATAATAGAGAAGGATAAATGTGGATAATAGAGAAGGATAAATCGAGACGGATAAACATCATCCACAATCCACTCAAGATAAACATCACCCCAAGAGTGAACGAGAGAGGCCTCCCGATCCAGGTTGGCTGGTTCACAATAGTTTGAAGTTTTTTTCTTTCTTTTAGTATATATGTAGAAGCATAATAGGTTTGCATGATAGCTTAGGATTTATTATTTCATATTATTTTGCATGTTAGTTCTAGGGTTCATTATTCTTCAAGCATGACTAATTTTAAAGATTACTATTTCTTATGCATGTTTAGAATTCATGTTCATATATTAGTATGGATGCTTAGGTTTATGTTATTATTTTATGCATTATTGTTTGTGATATATAATTGTGGACGAGGGAGTGATTGCACAAGGTAAGTTTTTGCCCTATGTTACTTTTCTTGTTATTTTCATGCATGCATAATGATAACATGTTAGTAAGTTGCATTTAGGATCATCCTAGTTAGTAGGGTTTAGTTGGTTCCTAACATGGTTTAGAATAATTTAGGTTGCTGTCCATGCAACTTAAGCTAATTAAACCATGTTAAAAATCAAAGTTTTTAGGGTTTTTTACATAGAAATTGCACTCTAGGTTCACATAAAAATCATTAGGATAGATTTTCTTCATTTTTTGCATGCATTTGCATATTTATTTCTCGTGTTTTTATATAATATAGTTGCTGTCCATAATTTGATGTTAACTTAGAAGAATGATTAGGATCACATTTAACTCTAGTTTAAGTTGGAAATAACCTCTAGATACAAGTAGGAATAAGTGTAGTTTAGAAACCCTAGGTTAGGAGAGATTTCTTACCTTCATAAGACTATTTTATTATAAGAATTACAATCATAATCAATTATTTTAACTTAATTAGAATTCTAGTTTTGGGAGACTGCTTTTCCAAATGAAATTGTTTTCAAAATAAAATTCTGTTTTTAAGTGTTTTCATTCAAATAAAATTCTGATTTCAAGTGTTTTTATCAAAGTTAAACTCTTTGACAAAGAGTTGTTTTTATCAAAATTGGACTCTTTGAAAGAGTTGTTTTCAAAATCAAACATTTTTTTAGGGTAAGAATCCTATTTTAAATCAAATTGTTTACAAAACAATGTCTTTCTAGAATAGAGTTTTAAATGAGTTGAATTATTCAAAGATAAGCCTTTAGATAAGGATTTGCATGAATATTGTAACGCCTCAACCTAACATCCATACCGACCCTTCCGGATAGGTCGACACGTGTCAAGATAGAGGTACAACATGTCCTGCTCATTCGTATTTCCTCACGAGATACAAGAATAATATATATAACAAAATGAAATGTCATGTTCATACATTATGTCCCAATCGCCATTTATAATACAAATTGAAATTAAAATAATAGTGCCAATAACCCTGGCAGATAGGCTGTACCATAACACAAATCAAATCTCAATAACTAAATAATACATAATACATATCTAAGAAAACAAGTAAAACCAGTGTAGGAAACAACCATGCAGATCCATTGCTTCACAAGCAGAGAAAATATGCCAAACCAAACATATAACCCGGGTCAACCTGTAACCGCTCCATGAAAAGCAGGAATGAGCCTAAAATTGCTCAGCAGTAATAATGTAACTTACACGCATTAATAACAACATAGTGATACATGGAATATTCATATAAAATTCACATTTCAAGAATCCATAAATTTTATAAATCACTTTCATAAATAGTAATTTAAAGCAGCGTGGACTTTCAGTGAAAAACCATAATCTCTAGAATCAGTAATAATAGGGCATATGCCTCGCAAATGGAAAGAATCGTCACATGCGGACTAGAGCCCAATACCATCCTCATTCATAGCATGACATTATACGTCACCTCGTAGGATCCATGGTATACCCATCAGTATGGAATCGGCATGAGTGGCATACGTGTCTCCTCTCAAGGTCCATAGCATATCCAAACTTAGACTGAATTATATTATAGGGCTGTTGATTCTAAGTTAACACCTTTAGCTCAACCGGGCTACTACTAAACCAGGTCGGAGACTGAAATCACTCCCATACCCAAAATATAATCAAATAGGCCCATGGGCCCAAACCCCAATGATATAATTCATTTCATATACACACACACACACACACACACACATATATATATATATTGCATGTCCTGAAAGATATATAACTAACCACCATGTAATGTCCACCGAGATGAGGCTAGGACAGGAATCAGGTCATACAGCACTTACATCCTTGAGTGATAATATCTCATAACAATATAACCAAAACCAAGATTCATCGTCGGGAGGTTAGGGAGCAAACTCACGCCTATACCTTTAGCACGCATGGCATCCAATATATAGTGAACTGGAACCCATAAGCAGGCGTTCCCATTTAAATACAAGCATTTCTAGAGCCTCGGCTCAAAATAGTTAAACAAAACAGATTTCCAAAACCATAGACTTTCTAATGAGTTGGGAATGGCCCACATGTAAAACAAACCATTTTCTCTGTCCATAAACCGTTTAAAAGGTAGGGCATATTTGAATACCAACATCACACATCATTTCATAAAATGGTTTAGTTCATAGCCCAATCAATCTTGTTCATAAAACATTTAGTAGGAAGGCCCCATTCCCATAATTATAAATAGTTCACCATTTGTAAGCATTTCCACGTAAAACCTTTCATACAGTTCATAAAGCTTGCCATTAAGTATTCAAAGACATTTTTGGCTTAGTTCAAAATGTTTTTTAAAGATAAGTATGTTAAAGCAATAAGTGTAAAACATTTTGTCTTTGAATCCAAATAGCCCATTATGAGTTTGAATCAACTTTTGACCAAAATGTGATTTTCCAAAGTTAAAACTTATGGTCTTAAAGTGATAGTCAATTGAGCCAAGAGAGTTCAACCTATAGAGAGATTCACACAATAAATCCTAAGCACTCTTACACAAGAAAGAAATCAAGATCTTCATAGTTGATTATTCAAGTCTTTGTGCTTGGCTTCATCTTTGACTTCAATAAAGTTGTAGCTCTTTGCTCCATGCTCCTTAGTGAATGTTCAATAAGTTCAATTGAGCTTAGCTTTAATGATGGTTGAGCCTTCTTCAATTGACAACTTGAATCTTGTTCTTATAAGCATATATATACTATAATGGATATATAAAAACTATAGGATAATGTCAATGAATCAACAAGATTAGCCAAATAATCTCCCTATAAAGTTTGACAATTATAAAGAGTGTATAACAAAGTATTCATAAACATAATTGAGTATACATAATACAATGTTTGTTATTATCAAAATCATTCAACAAAGTTGGATTAAAGCCATAAGGCTAGCAAAAAGGTTGAGCTCCAGAAAGAAATTCGGCAAGGGTCCGGTGGCCTACACTTCCCCATGACAGCTCACTCTTTCTTTCTCTCCCACTCTCGGCTATCTCTCTAAAACTCAAACTAAAATGAAGAAATGTGGGTGGTTGTTCATGGTTTTAAAGAGAGGGTAGGGACTAATTTGCAAATTTACAAAAATTCAACTTCTTTAATTTACAAAAGCACCCCAAGTTTATATAAAATCTTAAAATATGCATTTTTAAAATTTTTGGGTTATCACAAATATAGTTCCGTATAATAGGATGAGTCATGTGTTAGTTCGGATTAGGTGGACTTTGAAGCTTACTAGGAAACTAGTAAGATACGTAAACGCTAATAGAGCTCAAGTCTGCCCTAGGATACTTAAGTATCCTAGGTTTTTAAAGTTTGTTTGATTTTCTTTTTATTGTTTGTTTTAGTTAGTTAGGAGTTATGTGCATAAGATTTTAAATAGCCCAAATAAATTAAGAGACCTTTAAATAGGGTGAAGTGGAAAACTACAAGATTGTATGCTTGGAACCTTCCCATGTCATAACCTAGTCCCGAATCCATCTCTAATCATTGATCAAGCTTTTCCAAAAATATGAAGTTGTTTTGTTTTGAATAAAATAAAACATATTTGTATGGTTTCCTTATTCCTTAAAAATAAGGTGGCGACTCATTTTCTTTTTCGAAAATCCAATTCTGCTAATGTGGATTCATTGAATCCTTGTTGGCTCACAATCTTCTATACTAAGGACCCCTTTGGACAATTTTTTTCTAAAATCATTTTTGGAGGACTGTCTCTTTGTGAACCACCCAAACATCGCTTCTCGCTTTTTTTGGTTTTGGAATTCACTATCATTGTGGATTGTAGATAATTCAATATCCTTCTCTATTTATCCTTTTCTTTTATCTACTCGTTTATCCTTCTTTATTATCCACTCAAGATCATCCAATCCCGATCATCCTTCTTTATTGTGGGAGTCCACTTAGATTGGGTTTTTAAAAAGGGAAAGGAGTTTGATAAAAACTGAGAGTCGCCACCTTATTTTAAAGGAATAAGGAAATCATAAAAAAGAGTTTTATTTTTAATAAAACAATGACTCCATATTTAAGGAAAAGCAAGTCTTCGAACCAAAGTTGGATTCGGGGGCTAGGTTATGAGATAGGAAGGTTCCAGGACGCATCCTGTAGGCACCTATCTCACCCTAATTAAAGGTCTCCTAATTAATTTTGGGCTTATCAAAATCTTATCTCAAACAATCCTAATTATCTAATTAAACACAAAAAATATGAATAATATACATAAATAATAATAATAGATAATAATAAAAAGGCAAACAAAACCTAAGACCTTAGGAGACTCATAGTCAACCTAAGATTGGACTTGCGCCCTGTTGGCTGCCTACGTACTTTACCAGTGTCCTGATAGAGATCAAAGTCCGTCGTAGTTCGAATACCTAGGATTCTCCTATTGTAATGAACTGCATAGCTGAAAGGACTCTACTTTATCTAGGACTCTATCTTCGAGAGTTATAATTTGACTAAAACACTTTTTCTCAAGATATGGAATTTCATTCCAATTCAAATACTTTCGAAAATCCAATTTCATTGGAAAACACTTTCTTTTAGAACTCTTCTCGAAATAGACTCCTATATTAAGTATAAATCTATCCCTACTATAATTCTTACAACAAAGGACAATACTAAGTGGAATCAAGTGATTCCCCTAATTAGGGGTCTCTAACTAATACTAAGTTAGTCTAAACAACCTATAATACTAAAATAATGCATGCTGGAAATTATGAAAAATACCTAAAAAATGCAATAAATCAATTAACTAATATGCATGAAAATGCCCTAAATACAATCTAATTATTCTATGTGAACCTAGGCATATTTCTAAGTTGAATTTGATCCTAAAAATGACTCTTAATACACTTTAAAGGTACTTTCAATTCCTGGACAGATTTGAATGTACATTTTAAAATGAACTAAAACCCATGAAAATAACAAATAAAAAATGTGAGAATGACTAATATGCAACCTAATATGCATACTAAAATAACATGATAAAACACTATGCAAAACAATCAAGAAATCACATCATAATCATGCTTAAATTAATAACACTTATCACAAGGGGATAAACTTACCATAACATGCTCCCTTGAACACAATCCATATATCAATCCACACTTAAGCATTCTATGCGATAAACCTTAGTAACTAAGAATAATAATAATGTTATCGATAAAAGAACAATGCATGACCTTACTTCTAATCATCCTGACATGGTAGCAATATGCAAAGGACTTAAACTTTATAACTAATATGCATTCTAAACATAAAAGAATTATTACACATGTTCACAACATTCATATAGAAATCACCATGTTCTAAAACAAAGAAAAAGACTATACTCATTATGAAGGAATACTCAAAACATTCAAAACATGCAATAACTCCCAAAAATAGAAAACTAATCATGCAAGACTAAATTCCTATATGCAAGACTCAATTAACACTATTTCTAGACATCAAAATATTACTTCTAAACATGCATTCCTAACCTACATTATGCATAAAGTTAGATGAAACTAACCCATACATTCTGCAGAAAATTAAACTTATCCTAAATGAACCAAAAATTAACTATGTTATGCAAAACATTGATACAAGAGCAATGGTGTATTCAAATATACCTTTAGCCTTCTTTTTCCTTGCTCCTAGCCTTCTTCTTCAAGCTCCAATGGCCTCCAAAAATGTAGCTAAGGTTCTAAGGGGCTGGTTCAAGTGCCCAAGTCTCTCTAATTCAAGTTCGTCCTCCTTAGCCTCCTTTATAAGTGGTGTAAATATAGGAGAAGCTTCAATTTGATCAATGACTCTCATTAAAACCCTAGGGAGTGATCCAAGGGTCTTAAATGAGTCTTCCAAAGCCTCCAATGTCGTGCACAACTCCCCAAGCTGAACTAGATAGAGTTTGGAAGAGTCCCAAAGGCATAAAACACTCAAAATTGGCAAAATTGGCGGAATAGGAGACTGGGCTCTGGTGACCAACCACCCTAGGACGGTTGGCCGTCCACCATGGATGGCTGGCCTTCCCTACGGGGTTAGTCGGTCGAGCCTCAGCCCAATTTTGATCTATTTTGGGCCTCTCTCGACCCGTCTCGGCTGTTTTCGGCTTTTTGGGCCCGTTTCAAGTCCAAATTCGACGATTCAAGAACCAAAATGATCGTGATTCGATTCTCCATGTTTTGAGAAGTGTTTGAAGTGAAAATGCATTGAACTCAATCAAATATTTTTAGGAGAAAGTCGACTGATTAGCTGTTTTGGGCTTGTTAAACCCAATTAGAGTTTTAAAATCCACTAACCGATCACTCTCGAGATTGTTTCCACTTCTTAAAACAAGTTTTAAGAAACATTTAAGAAGTGTTTCAAAGCTTTTGAAGGCTTTGATTTGATAAAAAGATCGAATCCCGGCTGCTTTAGGTAAAAACCTTAATCTGAGCTTAAAATGGCTATTTGGGCTTTAGGATCCAAATATGAGCCCAAAGGCTCAATGGACCTTGCCATTGATCAACTTAGCTACCAAACACACCCTAAATATCCATGCCAAAGCCTCGAGGCCACCCGGGACAAGATCGACAGTCATTTGGGGCTTTTGTGATTCGAAAGACAATGCTACCTTTCAAGTCTCAAAAGACCTTATTTCCTATCAAGCCTGACTCAGAATGCCATGAAATTTAGCGGGGACATTCCTAGACTCACTAAAAACTAAATGCAAAAAGAATTGACTCAATCCGACCTAAAAACCTACATGCGATAATGACCTTTAACCAACTACACAAAAGGGTGTTATGAGCAACTTAGGGTTTTAACACCCTATTCCACTTCAAATCATACGCAACCATTCATGACCCTTCCCATGGTCAAAAATGGATTTCTACACTCTTCATATATCTTTTTATAGTTATGTTTAAATCTTAATTTTTGCCAGAGTTACTTTTATTATAAAATTTTTGCCAACTATTCTATCATTCTTCAAGTTCAAGTTATGTAAAAGTAATTATCATTAGGGGCGAAGCTAGAATTTTGCTCTTATGGGGGCAACAGTTGATTAGTTGTTAGTATTTTATTATAATTTTATAAATTAAAGAAATCAATTGGTCATATTCCTAATCATATATGTATAGAGTTTTTTTTGAAAGAGTCTAATCTAGGATAATCTAGATGAACGATTAAATGCGGAATGTCCCAAATCTCATTGACCACACATCAAACACATGATATGCATAATTTCTCATAATAATTAAATCATGAGATTATCAAGATGGATCTATGAACACAACTATCATCCTTGATATTCTATTCAATACATATAAAATGAATAACATCCACAACACAAAATATACATGGAAAATCCAATCGGGTAAAAAACCACAAGAAAAGTCAAGCCATCACTATGAAAATGTAGAATTATAAAGAGTAAGAAATTATACCAGCCCTATCCCCAAGCTTAATTCCAACCTCTTGTTAATCTTCCATAGCAATTGAGCCCAAAGTCACTCCATCAAGATACCCATCCAATCAAGGAATCACCAATCTCCACAGCTTCACTTGGAGTCCACCAAGCCAATCTTGAATTCACAATATCACAATCCAATCTTCATTAGATCACACTAAAAGTGAGATATGTGACTTCTTGCAACCGTTGAAGCTCTAATATATGGTGGGATTAAAGATTACAATGTCAAATCTCCATGAAAATGGAGTAATTGTACACAAAGTACGAAACTAGATCTAAAAGGAATGAGACAAGTTTCTCTCACTAGAATTAGGTTATTCTCCTTAACCTAAATAGCTGAAAGTACACTATATATAAGCATAAGTACGCATGTGACTTCAGCATGCAAGTACAAGAGCATATTTAGGTGAAAAAATAGTAAAAAGTTAAAGTTAAAACCATTTCTCATGAGTTGTATCGATCCAAGGAGAAAGTAGATCGATCCAAATGTGTTGCAGTTTGCAGAACTTGAACCTACAACCAACCTGGGTCGATTCAGCTCGAGGGTGGATCAATCCAAGTTGCTTGCAACCTACAGAAAGTCCTACAACCTTATTGGATCGAGCCATACACTTATATTTCATAAAAATAAGCTTTAAAAACCTTCTCTCTTGACTTTTAATTGATTAGAATCAAATCTAGTCACCTATGGAGTAAAAACTAGGTCTCTAAGTCACTTACCATCCTAAACTTGAGGATTCAAGATGCTTAAGATGCTTTAAACATTATTTTGATCTTGAAAAAAAACGCAATCTTGAGTTCTTCATCAATTAAGCTTGAGGATGTGGAATTTTATAAAGAAAATATACATTCATAAGAATAAGCCAACACACAAATTTCTAAATGAGTTCTTTTTGTATAGGTATGTATGCATATAAGCTCATGTAAGACTTCGCTTTTTAATCAATATAGAATAGGTATTTTGAGAAACCGACTGTTGAATTAGATACTCTTTTTGTAAATGTCGTACATGCAAAAAATCACAGTAATCCATCGGTCGGTTTTTAAAATACAGACCGAAAAGCTGTGACATATCCAATGGTAAAAATTGTTGCAATTTTTCACGGTCCATAGTTTAGAAACTAACCATTGGATTACTGTAACTTTTTGCATTTATTATATGAATAAGAAGAATATCTAATCCAATGGTCAGGCTTTCAATATATATATAAGAAGTGGTTAAATTCCTAAATTACATGTGTTTTCACAAAATATCAAACCATCTATCATTAACACAACCCAAATACAATTGGAAGTAACAAAAGAGAATTTTTAAATTTTGTATAAGTTATGTTAATTACCCAAATCTCAAATGCTTTGTTCAAACTAAGGATCATTCAACATGAGTGTGTGTGTGTGTGAGAGAGAGAGAGAGAGAGTGAGAGAGAGAGTGGGGGGTGTTGGCCCAAAATATACTTTAGAGGGGGGTGAATAGAGTATTGGCAATTTAAAAACTAATTTATAAATGGGATAGAGTGTTTTTGAAAACTCAAACTTTTAATAACTAGAATGCAAGATTAAATCTCAACTTAGCAAAATATAAAGCAAGTAAATAAATTTAAATGCAAGAGATAGAGTTAGAGAAATTCAAACACAAGGATTTTAACGTGGTTCGATCTCCGCCTACGTCCACGCCTCAAGATCTCCGTCTCGAGGATTAATTCACTATCAATCTCACTTCCGGTGGAGATTCAAACCTTTACACAGCCTTCTTTCACAGTGGAAGACTCTCACCAAACAAGGTTTATACAAAACCTTAAACTCACAAGAAATACAAGTGAAAATATGGATGACCACCAATATGATTCTCAACAACACTGAGAATACATCAAATAAGCTCACAATAATATCTCTCAAAGATTTAAACTAATTTGCTCATAGAGAGAAATACAGGGATTGAATCACTCAAGAATGATGAACACTTGTAAGCTGCAATAGTGTATGTGATTAGGTGTACAATTAAGCTTCATGGCAAGTGTATTTATAGCCTTAGAAATCAGTTATACGTTGGAGCGTTTAGGAGGAGCGTCTTGGCAATCTGCAGATTCAAACAGGTTTGAAAAATGCAACAAATCCGTTTGGGGATGCAGCCATATTTGAATAAGCATTCACATGGTCAAATGTTTCAGTAGCAGCTTTGACAATTACTCCAACAGCAACCTGTCAACTATTCCTGTAGAACACTTATTTACATATAAACATTTAAGTAAATGGTTGCATTTTACTTTCAATTATTTTTACTTTCATTTACTTAAGTTTACAATGTAAATAAGGAAGTACCCCCATTTGGATTCAATGAAAAATACTAGAAAATCAAATTCCCAATAAATCAAAATGTAAAAAATCAATTTTAGTACAAAAAATAATTTTCGTCAACAGTATCAAAAATTGATCTATCGAGTAAGATATTATATACCACGTATAAAAGCTCCCTTAAGACTATACTCAGTTAATGAGTATATAGGGATCAATTACCGCCAAAAATTATTTTGGAAAACTTAGTATATCAAAAATTCATTTTTCATACTTAGCCAAATTTTTCATAGGGAAAATAATTTTTCTGGGAATAGTAACATGTTCAACACTTGAGCCTCCAATTCATGGATTTTGTTGTCCATTTGTTTGTTCCTGTCTTTCTTGAAAATATGTCTTATAAATTTAACATTTAAGCATAAGATATTTGGATAACGCAGCGGCAAATGTTTGTTATCATTGAAATCATATAACGTATGCTGCATTGGAACCATTTAGGCTAACAATCTCCCCCTTTTTGATGATGACAAACAATTATGTAAAATTTGTAATATAACCAAGACAAGACAACAATTTCAAGACAACAATAATTTTACCATATACATATTTCTCCCCCTTTTGTCGTCAACAAAAAGCGGTGAGCAAGAGCAAGAAAAATATTCAATACAAAAAGATCGCATTTCCACAGCGTAAACCTTGAACTGAGACATCAATGTTTAAAGCTAGACGGATCTATGAAGCTTCATTCCATGATAGAGTTGTGAACTTCATTATCGTCGGACGATGAAGTGTTAGCTTCCATCTTATGCTCTTGACAAAGAGTTACAAGCCAACTAAAGTTATGACTGAAGAGAATGTTCTGAAATATATTTTCTTTGTCATCGGTTGAGGAAGTTTGGCTAAATCTTTTCATTCCAAAGAATATGTATTAGAATATGAAGAGCTTGAAGATGTACTTTGAGGATGCATCTCATACTCTTTTACATATTTTTGTATGCCAAAAGGAACCAACCTCAAAAGAATATGTTCTTGAATATGGAACGGACAATCTAGAAATGGCGATAATTTAAAACCTCCCTCAAATGTAATTAGCAGAGATTTATAGTCATCTCATAACAAATTATATTTAAGGGACCTAGACTGTGATCCATACCCATGAGATTAGCAGAGATCTATAGTTACCAAAAAAGAACAAGTCGCCGATTAAGACAATTTCTCTATGGATGACAGAGAGTTCTTAGTATGATTCGGTTGCATAGCTAACCTTCATTGAGCTTTTGCTCAAGAAGATTAAGGAATCGACGGGACGTGTTGCTAGTGACTGGATCGATTTCAGCATCCCTTCCGATTCGCTTCTTTGGTCTCTTTATAAAATCCTCTCTTCAGCAATTATTTGTGGGTAGAAAAAGAGAAAGAGCGAGATCCACTTATCACGGAGGGTGTCGGCTTGCCGACACTCTTAGGAATTTTTGTGTGTAAATGATCTCATGGTGCAACAGGGTATTTTGCATCCTAATCGTTCAAATAGAAGATTAATAGCAATGATGATAATAGGTGGAATGATGATGATGATGATGATTAATCTCTGATGTTCTCAAGGAGATGAGGAAAGCAATGTTTGGATCAACGAACACTATATAAACGAGGAACTCTTAGTACAACTCATTTAGCCATGATATATGACAGAAGAGAGTGAGCATTCAATAGAGTTTCTCATGAAGGCTGCTATAGGGAAGCTTGTTGGCTGCTTGCTGGTGGCTTTGTAGATGGACATGAAAAAAAGTGATATTGTTTCTACTATCACAAGTGACAGTGGAGACAGAAGTCATCACAATTCTTAGATATGTGATGAGAAGAAATTATGCTTTTGAGAAACATGATCAAAGAAAGCTGAGCTTTTGATGTGTCTGAAGATAAAAAAAATAGGATCAAGCCAAAACATTTGATGTAAGCTCTATGTAATGAAAGAAAATGAGAAAAATGATCATGAATCAAGACATAATGCTGCATTTTGAAAGAAAATCGAGAATCAAAAGATGATATTGAGATTGAAGTGAGTAAAAATGGAGGAAGAAGCTCAAATTTATAAGAAAAAAGAATCACGTGTTTGGACAAAAAGTCAAACTGATTTGAAAATTTGAAATACGAAATCTAACAAAGCTGTTGAAAGACGTCAGTGCTTTTGAAAAAATTGGATTTTTCTTTTGGAAAAGTCTAAATTTTCTAAAAAGATGTGATTTCGTTTGAAAAAGAACCAGATTTCACGCTGAAAAGTCGGCTAGTAAAGTAGTGATTGCTGGATTCTAATCATTTCATAAATCTCAGATGAATTCAAGATTTTCAATCATTTAAAAAAAAATTTCAACTTTCTGAATTGTGATTTCTTCTTTTCTGAGCTTGTTCAATGGCTTCCCAATGTTCTCACAACATTCCTGACTTGAATGAACCAAGTGTGGCTTATACTCGTCCTATCATTGTTCCTCGGGATAACAGATTTTCCCAAGGGTCGGATGCAGATGCTGTGAACGAGTCCATGACCCTTTGTATAAGGGCTACCCATTTAGTGCCTAATATGGTCCAGCGCATGCGAGCTAGAATGACTGATGTTGAGCGATTAACTCTTCAAGTTCAAGTTCTACAACAGTTAATTGCTGGGCTGAAGAAGAAGAATAGGATCTTGAAGAAGGAGAATACAGATTTAAAATTTCTAGTGGATTCATATGCCAAGGAGTTGGATCCAAGGCTTAAGAAGCTAGAACAATATAATGACCAGAAATTCAAGGAACTCAAGAGAAGCTTTTGGTTGAAGTCCAAAAGATTTATGAAGCTGCTCCTTTTCCTCAGGATCGCCCCACAAAAAGTGTGTAAAAAAAAAATGTTTATGAGAAATGCAATATTTTATTTTTATTTTTTAAAATACAAATATACACACACACACACACACACACACATATAAATTGAGACATGCTCCCCCTCAACAAATACATACATAAAGTGTAGTGGGAAGATCATGTAATGTCTAAAGGTCTACACATACCAAGATCACGTCGAATAGTGCAAAAACGATCCTCATTGAGAGGTTTCGTTAAGATGTCTGCCAATTGATGGTCTGTGCCTACAAATTCAAGTTCAACATCTCCTCTTTGCACATGGTCTCTTATGAAATGGTGCCTAATTTCAACGTGTTTTGTGCGTGAGTGTAAAAATTGATTTTTAGAAATATTGATAGCACTAGTGTTGTCACATCTAATGGGGATGTGATCAAGTGTGACCTTAAGGTCCTCAAGTTGTCGTTTCATATACAAGATTTGAGCACAACAACTTCCTGCTGCAATATATTCAGCCTCGGTTGTGGAAAGAGATACTGAAGTTTGTTTCTTGCTAAACCAAGAGACAAGCGCGTGGCCAAGAAAATGACAAGTGCCACTAGTACTCTTCCTATCGGTTTTACAATCGGCAAAATCAGCATCCGAATAACTTCCAATAACAAAAGGAACATGCTTAGGGTAAAATAATCCTAAATCAAATGTACCAATCAAATATTTGAAAATACGCTTAACAGCAAGCAAGTGAGATTCCATAGGATTAGCTTGAAAGCGAGCACACAAGCATATACTAAACATGATATTTAGTCTACTAGTGGTTAAGTAAAGTAAACTACCAATCATACCTCGATAAAGCTTTTGGTCTACTTTCTTACCATGTTCATCACCATCAAGCTTTGTTGAAGTACTCATAGGAGTGGGGCTTGGCTTAGCGTTTTCCATACCAAATTTCTTCAACATGTCCTTTACATATTTGGCTTGATTGATGAAGATGTCATTTTGAGTTTGCTTGATTTGAAGTCCAAGGAAGAAAGTCAATTCTCCCATCATGCTCATCTCAAATTCATCTTGCATACATGTAGCAAACTCATTGCATAAAGTATCATTAGTAGCTCCGAATATAATGTCATCAACGTAAATTTGCACTATAAGCATATCACTATTTGTATCTTAATGAAAAGAGTAGTGTCAATTTTGCCTCTAATGAAACCATTATTAAGAAAAAATCCACTTAACCTTTCATACCATGCTCTTGGTGCTTGCTTGAGTCCATAAAGAGCTTTTGAAAGTTTATAAACATGATTGTGCAAGTTGTGATTTTCAAAACCGGGAGGTTGTTCAACATATACTTCCTTCATAATATAACCATTTAAAAATGCACTTTTCACATCCATTTGATAAAGTTTGAAATCTTTATGGCAAGCAAATGCAAGTAGCATGCGGATGGCTTCTAATCTAGCAACCGGTGCATATGTTTCATCATAATCAATGCCTTCTTGTTGGTTATAGCCTTGGGCAACAAGTCTTGCTTTGTTTCTGACTACATTACCATTCTCATCCTTTTTTGTTTCGAAAAACCCATTTAGTACCAATGGTGGAATGGTTATGTGGTCTAGGAACAAGTTCTTAAACTTTGTTCCTTTCAAATTGATTAAGCTCTTCTTGCATAGCTATAATCCAACTTTCATCGTTTTCAGCCTCATTAAAGTTTTTAGGCTCAATTTGAGAAACAAATGCAATATGATTGCAACCATCTCTAAGATTAGAATGAGTACTCACATTGCGTGAAGGATCACCAATTATTTGATCAATTGGATGATTCCTCACAAATTTCCAAGCTTTTGGCAACTCTTGAGGTTCATTTGAAGGTTCCATCTTTTCATTTGAAGAGCTCTCCTTAGGTTGCTCTTGGGGTGCATCATTTGGTATAGAATCACCAATGTTGAGCTTGCCAAGCTCTTCATTTGTATTTGATAGTATTTTACTGTTTTCATCCTCATCAACAACAATCTTAGGAGAAAAAGGATTAGATTCATCAAATACAACATGCATAGATTCTTGCACGGTTAGAGTACGTCTATTATAAACACGATATGCTTACTATTAGTTGAGTAACCAATAAAGATGCCCACATCAGATTTAGATTCAAATTTTGCAAGATAATCTTTATCATTCAAAATAAAACATTTAGATCCAAAAACTTTGAAATAGCCAATGTTTGGTTTTCGACCTTTCCATAACTCATAAGGAGTTTTGGCTAGAATAGGTATAATAACCACTCTATTTCCCACATAGCAAGCGGTGCTAACTGCTTCCGCCCAAAAGGTTCTAGGAGTTTTATGTCCATTAAGCATGGTTCTACCCATCTCTTGTAATGAACGATTCTTCCTTTCAACCACTCCATTTTGTTGTGGAGTTCTGGGAGCTGAAAAATTATGTGAGTATCCTTGTTCATCACAAAAATTTTCGATGTCTTGGTTTTTAAACTCTCTACCTCTATCACTTCTCACACTAATGATGGAGTGACCTTGTTCTTTTTCAATTCTTTTGCATAATTTAATAAATTCGCCACTGGCATCACTCTTGTGAGCAATGAATAAAACCCATGTATATCTTGAATAGTCATCAACTAAAACAAAGGCATAGAGTTTACCACCAAGACTTTCTACATCATTTGGTCCAAACAAATCGAGATGTAACAATTCCAAAGGCCTAGATGTATATATATGGGCTTTGGGTTTAAAACTAACTTTGATTTGTTTTCCAAATTGGCATGCATCACAAACTTTATCTTTTGAAAATTTTGATTTGGGCAAGCCTAAAAGAAGTTCATTTCTAGAAAGCTTTTGGATTAAATCCATATTAGCATGCCCAAGTCTTCTATGCCATAGCCAATTTGTTTCTTGTAGAGCCGAAAAACATGTTACATCTTGAGATGCTAAATCTTCAAAACTTGTGATGTAAACATTTCCAAAACGATTTGCAACAAGGATATTGTTTTTGTTTTTATCCAAAACATTACAAGAATTTGAAGTAAAATTCACATAATAACCATTATCACATAATTGACTAATGCTAAGCAAGTTATGTTTTAAATCATAACAAGCAATACATTGTCAATTGTAATAGAACCATTACCAATCTTACCTTTACCAATAATTTTACCTTTGCTATCATCATCGAAGGTTACATAGCCACCATCCTTGTGAGTGAGGGAGATGAATTTTGCTTTATCTCCGGTCATATGCCTTGAGCATCCACTATCCAAATACCATTGATCCTTTTTATGAATGAATTTCAAACACACCTACAATGATAATGCAATAAAACTATTGGTACCCAAAACTTTTGGGTCCTATAATGTTAGGATTCTCAATCTTTTAAGTTCATCAAAAGTAATAGTCTTTGGCTCATATGATTTCTTGGAAGAGGGTTCCTTTCTAATCCAAGCTACATTTTTGTCAAGTCCTCTTCTACCTCTAAAAGGACACTTGAATGTGACATGACCTTTTCTCTCACAATGATTGCAAATAACATTAGCATTTTGTTTTGAGTTATAAAAGTGAGAATGAGGTTTTGATTTTGGTTGCTTGGTGTCTCTTTTCATTGAGGCTTTCACAAAGAAGTCTAGATAAAGTGAAGACTTTTTAGTATTGGATTTTGATACATATCCCAATCCTTCTTTGTTTAGCCCAACTTTTTGAGCTCCTAACAACCTTTCAAAATTTTCTTTTCCACTTGTAAAACTGAAAACAGTTTTGTTCAAATCTTCAACTTTGGATTTTAAACATTTGTTTTCTTTTTCTAAAGCAGAAAAATCAATTGAAGATATTGAAGTGGAAGGTATGTTTCTTAATGACTCATTCTTCTTCTTAAGTCTCTTAATTACCAAACTTAAAACAGAATTTTCATTGACTAAGATTGTTTTCTCATTTGTGAGAGTTGAGAGGTTTTTATTCAAGAATTTAAGTTCCTTTGTTAACAAGCAATTTTTATTATTTAACAGTCTACTTAATTCTTGAAATTCCTCTAAAGATAAATCACATTCATCATTATTACTATAATAAGAAATAGATGTTACCTCATTTTCATCGTCTTTTGCTACGAGGCAATGCTCCTCAATGTTGGCATATAGACAAAAGTTTGCAATCTCTTCTTGGATATCTTCTTCATCACTTTTTGTATTTTCAAGAAGATCATCCCAAGTTGATGTAGTGGCTGTCATGGCTTTGCTTTTACCTCTTTGATCAAAGGTTCTCCTTCTATCATTTCTAAAGGTGTTGGAGTTGTTGTTGGTCTTACTTGGACAATGGGCAATTGTATGACCCAGCTTTTTGCAATTGAAACATCTACCATCATTGTTGTTAGTATGTCTCTCATTGCCTTGTCTTGATTGATTTTTGTTCCTCCTTAGAAAGGTTTGGAATTTCCTTGTCATAAGGGACATGACTTCTTCATCTTCTCTGGTGAAGTCATTGTCTTCATTTTCTTCAAGAGTTGAAGATTGAAGAGCTAGCGTTCTTTTCACTTGAGCATTTATCTTCTCATTTTGGATGGCCTCTAATTCCTTTTTCATTGCCGTTTCATGAGTAATGAGAGAACCTAAAAGCTCATCAATGTCCATCTCTTCAATGTCTTTTGCTTCTAAAATGGCGAGGACCTTTGGACTCCATGAGGTTGGTAGAGAAAGGAGTATCTTTTCAATAATGTTGTCATTAGGATAAACTTTTCCTAAAGCCTTCAATTCATTCAAAAGATTACTAAAACGAGTAAACATATCACGAACTTTTTCACCTTCATTCATTTTAAATAGCTCAAAATCTTGCTTAAGCATTAGAGCTTTGGAGCGCTTAACTTGCTTGGTACCTTCATAGGTGACCTTGAGCTTTCTCCAAATTTCTTGTGCGGTAGCACAAGCTGAAACTCTATTGTATTCACTCGCATTTAGAGCACAATACAAGACAGTTTTAGCCTTTGAATTAATTTGAAGAATTCTCATGTCTTGGTCGGTCCAATCATCCATAGTTTTGGGATTTTCTTTCCCATTTTCATCTATTTTGAAAACTTTTTGATTTCCTTGAACAATAACTTTCCAAATTCTTAGTTCATAGGATTCAATCCAGTTTTGCATTCTATTTTTCCAAAAACCATAATTTTCACCATCAAAGAGTGGAGGTCGGTCGGGGTTTGTTCCCATTTGGTTTGCCATGGATCTTTAGCTCAACAAACAATTTAATGAGCACTTGCTCTGATACCAATTGTCGGCCCAAAATGTACTCTAGAGGGGGGGTGAATAGAGTATTGGCAATTTAAAAACTAATTTATAAATGGGATAGAGTGTTTTTGATAACTCAAACTTTTAATAACTAGAATGCAAGATTAAATCTCAACTTAGCAAAATATAAAGCAAGTAAATAAATTTAAATGCAAGAGATAGAGTTAGAGAAATTCAAACACAAGGATTTTAACGTGGTTCGGTCTCCGCCTACGTCCACGCCTCAAGATCTCCGTCTCGAGGATTAATTTACTATCAATCTCACTTCCGGTGGAGATTCAAACCTTTACACAGCCTTCTTTCACAGTGGAAGACTCTCACCAAACAAGGTTTATACAAAACCTTAAACTCACAAGAAATACAAGTGAATATGAATGACCACCAACATGATTCTCAACAACACTGAGAATACATCAAATAAGCTCACAATAATATCTCTCAAAGATTTAAACTAATTTGCTCATAGAGAGAAATACAGGGATTGAATCACTCAAGAATGATGAACACTTGTAAGCTGCAATAGTGTATGTGATTAGGTGTACAATTAAGCTTCATGGCAAGTCTATTTATAGCCTTAGAAATCAGCTATACGTTGGAGCGTTTAGGAGGAGCGTCTTGGCAATTTGCAGATTCAAACAGGTTTGAAAAATGCAACAAATCCTTTTGGGGATGCAGCCATATTTGAATCAGCATTCACATGGTCAAATGTTTCAGCAGCAGCTTTGACAATTACTTCAACAGCAACCTGTCAACTATTCCTGCAGAACACTTATTTACATATACTTTTACTTTCAATTACTTTCAATTAAATGGTTGCATTTTACTTTCAATTACTTTTACTTTCATTTACTTAAGTTTACAATGTAAATAAGGAAGTACCCCCCATTTGGATTCAATGGAAAATACTAGAAAATCAAATTCCCAATAAATCAAAATGTAAAAAATCAATTTTAGTACAAAAAATAATTTTCGTCAACAGTATCAAAAATTGATCTATCGAGTAAGGTATCATATACCACGTATAAAAGCTCCCTTAAGACTGTACTCAGTTAATGAGTATATAGGGATCAATGACCACCAAAAATTATTTTGGAAAACTTAGTATATCAAAAATTCATTTTTCATACTTAGCCAAATTTTTCATAGGGAAAATAATTTTTCTAGGAATAGTAACATGTTCAACACTTGAGCCTCCAATTCATGGATTTTGTTGTCCATTTGTTTGATCCTATCTTTCTTGAAAATCTGTCTTATAAATTTAACATTTAAGCATAAGATATTTGGATAACGCAGTGGCAAATGTTTGTTATCATTGAAATCATATAACATATGCTGGATTGGAACCATTTAGACTAACAGGGTGTTAGAAGTATGCCCTAAAACCAATCCTAAAGGGTATATTAAGTTTCATATTATCAATAAATATATGGAAGGTATAACTTATCTAATATGTTCTAACATATATGATAAGGTCCATGAATAAATGATAAGAGA
>JAESVK010000669.1:5370987-5385016 GCA_017140935.1 Hamamelis virginiana | reverse complement strand
TTAAAGGTTAATTAATTAAAAGTCAAAACTAACCAAGAATAGGATTAATCTATTCAAGGATGTTTGGTCATGCTAGCACTAGTAACCAAACACCCCTTAAAGAGGAGAAAGTCTATAAATACGAGTGTCTTCACATTCTAGGGTTAATGGGAAACCCCTTGGCCGAATTCTCTCTCTCCTCTCCCTCTCCATGCTAGCTTGCTCACAAGTGTTGTGGAAGACTAGGAGGTTCTAGGGAATTTTACTCTCGTGTGGATACGCTTTGGAGGTTTCATCTGTTTGAAACTCAAAGGAAAGCTACATCGAAAACACAATCAAGTAAGGTTATTTATGTTGTTTAAATATTCATTCTTGATTATATGTGTTTTAAATATACATGAACCCCATGCTTGAATCGATTCTTGAAGGTTTGTGAACATGGATTGATTTTAATAAAAGAAAAAATTTTGTTTTTCCTCTTCCGCTGCGCATCCATGGTTTTTTATTCACAGAACCTTTCACAGGGGGCATTACTTGTGAGAACAAAGAGAGATCTGGCACATCATATAGATTTTGCATAGTCAAACTCATCACCTATAGCCTAAGAACTTATTCCACACAAGTGTTTTATTTTTCTAAAAGAACTACAAAAGTTCTAAAAATTTTACAAGTAATATAATAGGACCATGTTGTCAATTTTAAGAAAAATATAAAACTTCTCAAAGTTTGAACTAATCCCAAAACTTTTAAAATTTTCTGCAGGGACACATGGAGGCAACTTTAAAAAAAAATATAAAACTTCCCAAAATTTGAATTAACCCCAAAACTTTTAAAAATTTCAGTCGGGGCAAGTGTCCCCATTGCCCTTACTGTATATCCAACCGGTTGAGGTCTGTTGAGGAAGTTGGCTGCAAGCATATCAACCAGTTGGGAACAAATTGACTACAAAAAATTTACACCCGAGAGAAGGTCAACCGGTTGAGCCCAATGTCAACCAGTTGAGAACGTTGTTTCCAGTTTTTACAAGATTTGTCACTCGGTTAAGTCTGACCCCAACCGGTTGACCTGTGCGGGATTGAAGGAAAATTAGGAAAATACTTTATTATAATTAGGGCATTTTGGTACTTTGCTACATTTATTGTTTACCCTAAGTGAGAAGGTATATAAGCCACATTATTGGGGGAAAAGGAGGACGTCTTTTATTATTCTCTTGCTTTCATCTTCTTCTTCTACGTTCTTGGGGTTCTAGGTTTTTGCAGTAGTTTTCTTGAGCAGATTTCCATACAGTTTATAAGTTTCATAGTTACTTTCCTTTGCAATCAATTTATTTTCTTTGTAAGCACATCTCAATTTCATTATAATAAAGTTCTAGAAGTATTTTTCATTGCATAGATTTATAAATCTTCAAGCAATGGTAATAATCTTATCTCCAACTTTGATTTGCGCCGTTTTATTAATTCTTGTTGATTAACCCAATCAATTGAGGGAAACACGCTTAGTCTATCATAACCCCTTGATTGAGTGTTAACAAGGAACTTGGTACACTTGATGCTTGGGTGAGTAGTGACTAAGTGTTTGATGAATTGCCTAAGTGAGTATTCAACAAGAATTAAACCTTTGACTCTTGAAATAAAGCTTTTAAATCTAAATCAACCAATTTGGGCCACCAATTAAGTGGATCTAAATTGAAGAATTGAGGAGATTAGGATTTTACTATAGGCTTGATTGCGACAAAGCTTGTAACCTAGTTTCTCTTCTTAATTATTTTCTTCCGGTTCATTCTCAAAGTAATTTGTTAAACCAACTTCCAATCAATTATTAATCCTCAATTCCATTCATGCCATCAATCAATCATTCACCACCCATGTTACGTACCACTTATTAGAGTCTTAGCCTAGGTTTAAGTTCCTTCCCTGTGGAATCGATACTCGGTATTCACCGTTTTATATTACTTGATGATCTCCTGCACTTGGGAGTACACTTCATATTTAAGGAGCGATCAGTAATGATTCATCCGATTTGTTTTTAAAATACTTTTTATGGTTGTTTTTGTTTGAAATGAGCTAGTGGCATTTGAATTTTGGTTGGTAGATTCATGACTCTCTGTTTTTTCTACAGACATGTATCTATGGTTTTTAATTTATTTTATTTTTTATAGTTTTGCACGCATTAGTTTATATAAAAATTTAGATGAGGCATGTCTACATGTTATTTATATGGTTTGTATATGTATAAATTTTTGGATGAGTCATGTCTACATGTTATTTATATGGTTTGCATATGTATAAATTTTAGGAAAAGACGCACAACAAATTAGGTTTTGAATCTATTCTGTAATTGTAAACGTACCATTTTTGATTTACAACCCTTTTTTTTTTCTTGTTAAAAAGAAAAAAAGGAAGAGGTTCGACTGGTAAAGGAACAGAGTGCAATTACATGGTGATTTTTCAGTATCACTCTGCTCAAGTTATGAGAGTGCCTAGATGAACTGGTACCCAAATTGTACAATTGGGTATGGCACTTGTTGAAATCATTAGGTTGATCTCTGGTATGGCAGGCAAATACAAATCGGTTGTGAACTGGTACCCAAATTGTACAATTGTAGTTGGTAGATACTTGAACCATGGTAATGGCGGGTTGATAGATACACACTTGTAACATGGTAATGGCAGCTCTTAATTTCTAAAAAAGATGAATAAATAACATAAATTTGATACAGATGAACAATTAGTTGAAATCATATAGAACAAACAATAAATGCTTTAGTTATGAAGGTGGAATCTGGTACACAGACTGCACTTTTGTTTCTAACAAAGAGACATATTTATCAAGCATTGAAATTACAGCTTCAAATTCAGTCACTTGTTGCTCTATTGCATCAATCTGCTGAACATATTCATCAAAGCTACCACTTTTGGACTTCAGCTGCTCCACGAAAACTCTTAACCCAGAAGCCACATCACCAAAGCCTTTATATTCTTCTGCCACTCTCAGATTCATCTTCTCCAAAAGTTCTAATAAATTATTCGTCCCCTGAAAAGTATGAACATTTTAAAGTCTTCATTTCTGCAGAAGCAGCAGAGAAATTCTTTCTTCTAAGTATCAACAAAAGTATATACATTAGTTCAGAAAAATATTATATATATATGGGAGGGGGGTCAGCCTCAGGAAGAAAGTAATTTGTACAACTCTAGAATGGATGGAGTCAATTCGACAAAGCCCATTATCTTTTAACGGGACATTAGCTTTTGTACCCTCTTTCAGCAGGAATATACTGATTCAGCTCCATGGTAGAACCTAAAGAATCATAATGCAACAGCCTTCAATCTAGAAAAAATCCTCATTCTTGAATTTTAAGGGAGCTCACTTGTTACATTAAGCTCTATCTTTCGTTCCCAAGAGAAAGTGGTGGGGTAGCAAAATCATTTCCTATTGATGGATCCATGATTGCCTGTTTCTTGCCTTGGAGTTTAATAAAGTATTGGCTAAAAATTCATGCAGAAAATCTAATGACCAGTAAGTTTCAAAATCTAATGTCTATGTGGCTCATCTCAAATAATCTTTAAAGGAGACAAAATTGGTTGTTAAGCTTTTAATGTTCTAGTAATCTATAATGTCGATAAATTGTGTCTTATTTAAAGTGTCTACAAAAACAAGATTGACTATTTAGGAAGGTGTAGAGTCTCTTTGGAATTGTGCTAGTTAATTGACTTAGGTCTATAGGAAAGGAATCATTTATGATAATGTAATCCATATAAGTTGTTATAGGAATGAAGATAGGAGGCTAAAGTTCGGGAAAATAAAAAAATAAAAAAATTCTCTGCAAGTTTACTTGTTTAGCGTGGAGTGATTTCTCCTCTTAATCAAGTGTGTGGCTTCGTCACGTTAAATGACATCCGCGATTAGCAACGTTGAGTGGCGTCCGCTGCCTCTGGGTAGTGATTCCCAAAACTATCCCTTTCTCTGGCTGAAATTAAATTGATTTCAGCCATCATTCGAAGGTTCTGGCCTGTGTCAATGAATGATGTTGTCGCCAAGTGTCATCCAACTATGCATCTATGTGGCACATCTAGATTAATCTTTAAAGGAGTCAAAATTGGCTGTGAAGCATTTAATTTTCTAGTAATTTGTAATGTTAGTAAGTTGTGTCTCATTTTAAGTGTCTAGGAAAAGAAGATTAACTACTTAGAAAGTATAGAGTCTCTTTGGAATTGTAATAGTTAGGTCTCTAAAAAAGTGTTTACCATTTATTATCATGTAATCTATATACGTTGTTATGGGAAAGAAGATAAGAGGCTGAATTTTGATTAAAGAAAATATCTCTGCAAATTTACTTGCTTAGCAGTGTAGTGATTCCTCCTCTTAACCAAGTGTGTGGCTTAGCCGCGTTGAGTGACGTCTGTTACCTCGATAAGTGATTCCTAGAACTATTTTTTTCTCTAGTTGAAATTAAGTTGTTTTCAGCCATCATTTGCAGATATTGGCCTGTGTCAACTGGTACAATAGCAGGTTTCACTGCTATTGTGTCTGAAATTTAAAGAAATAAAAAAAAAAATAAAAAATCGGATGCAAAATCAAATTTTGGCTACTGTTCGTGGCCAAAACTTATTTCGCTCCCATAGCTTCAAGTGGAGTATCCTCAAACATTTCAATGCCCATCGAGTGTAGTTTCCAACAAAGTAAACAGCTTGTCCTTTGGAGTTTTCTACAAAGACTTATTGGCAAAATACTAAAAGGTGTTCATGCTAATTGTCATGGGCGGATTTAGGGTGGGGGCAAGAGCCCTCACTCAAATTTAAAAAATATTTGAGATTAGTTTAAAATTTTGAAAAATTTCAAGAATTTTTAAATTTGCCCCCACCTGCAAAACAACATTATAATCACTTGTTACTTCAATATTTTAAAAAGTTTATGAATTTATGCTTCAAACTATTTCTGATGTTGTTTTATGATATTCAAGATTCATTTGAAATATTTGCGTTATTCATGCATCAAAATTCAAATTGTGTTCGTCTTCGTCTGCCAATATCATATTTGATATTAATTTCCAAAGCATATTGGAAAGTGAAATAATGCCCATTTATTAATATTAGGTGTTTGAGATAAGGGTAGATTTCTTTTAGTAAATCTTTTTTTTTTTGCCCCCGCATTAATAAAATCCTGGCTCCGCCCCTGCTGATTGTACTGTTTGCTATTTCCGAAATTTGAACTTTTTTTCTTTCATAGTGTGCATGTATGAAGAAATCATGAAGCAAGATCTGAAGTGCCCATTTCATCTTCAAAGTACCTTGAAGAACCTTATGGACCTTGTTGACCGGAATAAATCGCCAATTTATGACAAAGCTCCATAATTTCTAGAGTACACATCTTTAGAGAATCACTATTACTAGAAACATTTTGGTGTGAACTCATATCAATTTTCTTCTCAAGAATTTGCTCAAATGATACAATTAGACCATCTTCATCAAACTCATCATAAATTGGCAATTTATTCAATTAACAAGGCCTTCCATAAGGTACTTTGAAGACGAAAAATGGCCACTTCAGATCTTGCTCCATAATTTCTTCAAACATGCACACTATGGGGAAAAGAAAATTTAATTTCGGATGTAGCAAACACCAAAGTCAGCACAAACACCTTTTAGTATTTTGCCAATAACTCTTTGGAGAAAACTCCAAATGACAAGCCATTTGTTGTGCTGGAAACTAGACTCAAAAGGCTTCATTATGGCACAAGATACTCCACATGAAACTATGGGAGCAAAATCAGTTTTGGCCATGAACAGAAGCCAAATTTTGATTCTGCAGCAGTTTTTTTGTTTTTGTTTTTGTTTTGTGTGTGTGTGTGTGTGTGTGTGTGTGGACTCAATAGTAGAGAAACCTACTTTGATAAAGTTCTTTAATTCCGACCATAGAAAGGGATAGTTCTAGGAATCACAAATCGGAGGCAACAGACGCCACTTAACTTTGCTAATCACGGATGTCACTCGGCGCAACCAAACAACACGCTTGATTAAGAAGAGGAATC
The DNA here is from genome assembly GCA_017140935.1 of Hamamelis virginiana. Taxonomy (NCBI): domain Eukaryota; kingdom Viridiplantae; phylum Streptophyta; class Magnoliopsida; order Saxifragales; family Hamamelidaceae; genus Hamamelis; species Hamamelis virginiana. The sequence goes on along the minus strand of JAESVK010000669.1, from coordinate 5,379,009 downwards.
ACACCGCTCCAAAGCAAGAAAACTAGCAGAGATTTTTTTTTTTTCATCAAAATTCAGCCTCCTATCTTCATTCCCATAACAACTTATATAGATTACATAATTATAAATGATAAAACACTTTCCTATAGACCTAACCAATACAATTCCAAAAAGAGTCAACACATTCCTAGTAGCGACCAGCGAGTCTTCTTTTCCTAAGCACTTTATATAAACACAACTTTCTAACATTACGAATTACCAGAACATTAAATGCTTAAAAACTGCCTTAGACTTCTTTAAAAATTATTCTAGATATGCCACATAAACGCTTATGCTCCGTTTGGTAGGAGGGATGGAAAAATGGAAGGAATGAAGTAGGAGGGATGGACTTTCCTTCCTCAGAGGAGGGAAACTCTTTTTCCTTCCTGTGCGTTTGGTATGATGGATGGAAAAGTGGTTTCCTTCCTTCCATGTGTTTGGTAAACAAGGAGGAGGGAAATGATGTATTGTATTGAATTACAATTTTATCCTCTCATATTCAAATATATTTTAAATGCTTTTAATAATTTATAAAAATATTAAAAATGATTTGGAAGCCTTCATGTGTGTGCGCGCACATGTGTGTGTGTGTATATATATATAAAACAGTGGGCGTGGGCATATATGTATAGGTGCATGCTTGAAGAAGAAAGGGGAGCAATTGTGGGTTTTCAAAATGTTAAAAGGGCAAAAAAGTCATTTTACCCAATAAAATTGGCTTCCTTCCACTTTTCCGCATAACTTTGGGCGGATGGCAAAATGGCTCTTTTCCCTCCCCTTTTCCTCCCCCTTTTCCCTCCCCTCCTCCCCCCTCCCATACCAAACAAGTCTTCCACCCCTTTTCCCTCCTCTCCCTTCCCTCCTCCCACTCTTCCCTCATACCAAACAGGCTGTTAGTTGTATGACACTTGGCGACAGCATCACTTTGTTGGTCTTCAGAGTTGTTGAACAACAGGAATAGCCAGATTTGTTTTAGAAAAATATTGTGTGATGTTGGTCTGTAGCCAGGGCCGGCCCTTGGCTTTTGCCTACTAAAGCAATTGCTTGAGGCCCCCAATTTTAAGGGGCCCCCAAATTTTTTATTATTATTTATTTGATATGGGATTTAAATTTTTTATTTATGATTTTAATTTAGGAATTAGGACTTTATATTTGTTTGGTATTATAGTATATTATTGCCCTTTGTTATGAAAGTGAGATTTTTAGATTTTGATTTAGGAGTTTAGACGTGCTTTTGTATTAGCTTCGTATTACTATTTTTTTTTTTTTAAATCGAAACATTATCATATAAGAAATAAATTTTGACATATAAACATTGAAAATTTCTTATGAATTTTTTACAGAAGTAAATTGATTTTTAATTTCTTTCTTGTTTTAGATTTGATCATATAATTATGCCCTCCTAGTATAAAGTATATTTCTGGACATGAAAAAAGGAAAAAGAAGCAAAAAAATATAAGAATTTATTCAATCTCAAGCAGGAGCTCTTGACAAGTTTATTACTAGTAATAAACAAACAGATGCTTCAAGTTCAGTTGAAGAAGTTTTGATTGAAAAACATCAGAATGTGACTGAGAATGAAAACTTCGTGGATGAAGATAGTGAAATTGAGCCGGTATGTTTTTCTATTCAACCTCTTTTTTTGTAATTGTATTTTCTTTTACTAAATGATTATAGTAATGATATGCACCATCAAACTTTGTATGTGTACTATCAAATACAATAATAAAAATTGGTAGTTATAAAAAAAATTTTGTGTCATTATGTACTACGTAGGGCCCCATTTTGGAAGTTCGCTTAGGGCCCCCTAAATCTCAGGGCCGGCCCTGTCTGTAGCTAAGAATAAACCAAATTTACGAGCTTTGGAAGAGGGTACAAATCATTGATTGTTACACGTTACATGAGGGATATGAGTGAAAAACACGATACATGAAATTAGTTGGAACCAACTACAAACCATAATAATAAAAAAGATGTTTAAATGAAAAAGGAAGTGCTGAGTAACATAAACACAATTTGTTGTCAGAGAAAGTAGATCCTCAAAATGGTTGTGCCAGCAGAATACAAGCACTTCATTGACAAAAATTATGAACTTTCTTAAATACAATGAATAATGGCTTTCATTTTAGGTTCAATTTCTTTCTTCTTTTTCATTTTTTCATTTTTTTTTTTTTTTTTTTTTTTGGGGTTGGGGGTTGGCTTTTTTTTTTTTTTGGGTGCCATTTTTCACAAAACAGGTTGAACCAAGTAACCTTATTTTAAACAAATTCATCAATACCACAGATTACTAATACAGCAATCACTTCCCATGTATATTTGTCTGTGTGTGTGTGTGTACATTTGTATGTATATATATAGCAATCAAAATACGATGCCGCAGCACCCCATCTAAAAAGGCAAGTGCCCAATATTGGCCTCACCAAATCAAGGTCTTGGGAAGGTGTTCACACCATATATAAATAATCCCATGAAAGTGGAGGAGTTAGTGGGATATGGTAAATCTGATAAGTACACATTATTGAAACTGTAACTCAAGTAATTACCCAAGTAACTTTTCACTAATGGGGTATTTATCCAAGTAATCATTTGCTGGAAAAAGAATCAAAACAATTGGAAATGATTTCAAGTTCTTTAAAATTCGCAGAGTGGATAGATAAAGATGAGTTCGTTTCCAGAAGATAAGGAAGTGGAGAGATAGCAAGGTGGTGCGAATGTTTTTTAAGGAAATACTTAAATATGCTGTCCAAGAAAATAAGAAGGGTGGAAGCAACTTTCGTTCGTCCATGATCACATGTTCAAGACCAAGAAGACAGAAACTTGGAGCATCAAGCCCCACGTTAGTTAAAGAAATCCCTATCTACAAGGAAATTTCTAATTTTCTATAAATATTGTAATTGTTTGTTCATTTCTCTCTCCCCAACAACTCATCAATTAGAGCACTTCCTTTACTCTTTTCTTTAGTTTAGCTTAGCATAGCCTAGCCTAACATAGCCATAACTTAGTCTACTGTAACATAGCTTCTATCAATTTCTTCTTCATAGAACTAGTGTACTGTTGTAATCCAAATTTCATTCTATTTTATGCAAGTAAGTTCTATTTATTGTATTCTTATTTGCATTCATTCGTCTCATTTCAATTAGTGTTTGAAAGAGGAAGTCCTCTTGATCTTTGAGAGGCAAGAAGAGAATCCTTAAAGAGGGAAGAACCCCAACCCATGATCATAATCGCCTACCATTCTAACTTACGTGGTGATCAATTAACAAGTGAAAACTGATTTCATAATTGATTTTTGGCTTTCAACGGGTTAATTATACAAAGTGGTCACTCTCAAGACTCAAACCTGCGCTCTGATGCTTAACAACCCATGACTTTTACCATTGCACCAGAAAAATAGTTCTCAATATATGCATTTCTCCAATATAATCCAATATAATTTTCCATTGTAACAAATAGAGGAAGCTTCCGAATCTCAAGATTTGAGTTCATTTTTATGGAAACATTGGTTTCAAAAGCGGGTGTCCCTAATATCTCCCTAACCTTACATATCAAATTCTCCATGGAATTGAAAAACACAATTTTCCCACAAATCCAAATCAGTCTAGAAGAATTTCAGTATACTAATCAAAGAGCAAGCCCCAACCCTAGAAGACACTGGAGATCACAAAAGCGAACATCAGAATTAGGGCCAAATATGGAAATGATAAAGGGCCTGTTTGGAAATAGAGGCAGAAGAGAAGCAGAAGCAGAAGCAGAAGTAGAAGAGAAGAAGAATCTAGAGAAGCAGAAGCAAAAGTCAGTTGCGTTTAGATACTGTACTTTAAAGTGCTTTTGTTACTAGAATTGCTTTTATTGCCTGTTTGGATATCATATGATGAAGTTGCTTTTAATTATGAATTGACACAATTACCCTTGACAATAAAATTATAAATAATTTTATTTATAAGGATAAATAATATGAATAATATTATTTAATAAATAATATGAATGATATAAATAATAACTAATTTAAATAATTTAAATAATCTTATTTATAATTATAATTTGGGGTTCAAATTAGCGGTCCACTCCTCAATAGGGTAGATGGGATAGGTATTTTGAAAAATCAACCGTTGGATTAGATGCTCGAATTATGTGCCATGCCTGCAAAAAATCCCATTGATCCAACGGTTGGTTTATGAGAAAACTAACGGATGGGTTAGGTTATCATGTGGGGGATATGAAGGGAAAGAAAATTGTTTTAGTTATTTTTGTAAGGGCAATATTGGTATTAGGAAATTTTTGAGAATCAAAAGCAGAATCACTTTTGGAAAATCACCCAACTGGTGGGTGATTCTCACAAAAGCACCTTCTGTGGCTTTTAGGAGCTTTTGCCAAACGGGCCATTGGCTGCAGAAGTGCTTGAGAAGCTGCTTCTCCAGCTTCTGATTCTCAATCCAAACGGGCACAAAGAAAATGATAAAGAAAGGAAGAAGAAGAAATACACACACACATATCAGAATTAGGGCCAAATACGGAAACGATATAGAAAGGAAGAAAAAGAAAATACACACACACACACACACAGAGAGAGAGTACCTGAAGCTCGCCTTTGATCATGGTGGAGACGCTAGTGAAGAGATCGTCCAGTGACTCGGCGAGATGATCTTGGTCCTCTTGTTTCTCTTTCCCAGCCATGAGCAAAAACTGTCTCACTAAGGCAAAATGTTGATAGGGCTGAGGCAAACGACGCCGTTTCTTATTTAAGTCCAGAACTTGACCACGGTTTTCAAAAGCTTTCCTTGTCTCAACTTTAAATTTAAAAGGAAAAAAAAAAACACGCATGTGAACAATGTTAAATTTAAAACAGCAGTGCTAGATCAACCACTATTCATACAATATTCTTAAAATTATCTTATATACAATATGATAGAACTTCTCTATTCCTATATTTTTATAATACAAGAATATAGAGATTTTATCATGCTAGCTCGTCAGGTGATTTTGAAAAATATGGCATAAATAGTGGCTCAATTAGTATTTTTCATTTTGAAATTCAATTTAAAAAGAGAAAAAAAAAATACAAAATGACATAAATTTTGAAATTATTTAGAAGTTGTGCGTTTAAGAAAAAGATAAAATGACTTGTTTATCCTTAATTTTATGTTAAAATAATAAAAATTTTAAATTAAGAACTTATACTATAAAAATAATAAAGACATTATTTTATATATAAAGATAGCAAATAGTGGTTTTATAATACCTACATATACAAGCATACTATTATAAGTTGCTGGTGCTTACGCAAAGTGTAAGGTGACCTGTTTTTAGCCAATATGGGATTGGTATTTTGAGAAACTATTCTTTGGATTATATATACCAATTAGATTAGATACCACTCTGATATATGTGATGCCTACCAAAAATTACAATGATCCAACGATCGATTTATGAAAAAATCGACGGTGGAAAAATAATGACATTTTGAAGAACAAAAAGGTCACAGCCTTAAAAGTAGCATTTTTCAAAGACCAACCATTGGATCACTGTGATTTTTAGCAAGAATGACATACATAATAGAGATATCTAATCCAACGGCGGGTTTGTCAAAATTTATTTTGCAATTGGCACCTTACGAAACTTTACATAAGGTGCACCTCACAATAAACTCTGTGTGTGTGTGTGTCTATATATATATATGAGTTAGTTTCCCTTACCGCTCGTTTTTAATGCTCTTTTTACCACTTGTTCTCAAAACACCATGTGTGTCATATGTATTCTGATACTCTTCTTATGCATGTCAAAAACACAGTGGTCCAACAATCATATTTTAAAAGATATCATTGTAAAAAGCTATGATGATTCCAATTAATAAAAAATATAGTAGTATTTCATAGTGACATTTCCAAAAAATTACCATTAGTGTTTTTGGTATACATGACATACATAAGAAATGTATCTAATTAAATGGTTGATTTATCAAAATATTCGACCCATATTAGTGTTTTGAGAACGAATGGTAGAAATAGCGGTAAAACAAGCAATAAGAGGAACCTGATCATATATATATATATATATATATATATATATATATATATATATATATTCATTACAATCGATTTTTAAAGGAACGCCTCATTATTTAATGAGCCTATGTGTAAAACACATGTGTAATGGCTCCATCCATGACCATTATTTTGTATATGAGCCTACAGTTCAATTTCCAATAAACATTCAAACACACCCTCAGAAAGCGATGGAAGTTGAACCACACTAATAATAGTTAAGAAACTGAACTTTCCAGCTGTTTGAATTGGGCAATTACACATATATTCCTCCTTGGTTTGATTGATTACACATCTTTTTTCTAATTTATTTCAGATAAACTTGTCCACAGTGCAAAAGTCGTCGTTTATCTAAAGTTAAATTCACTTTCAAAACTCTTTGTTTCCAACTATCGCGGCAAATATAAAATTAGCACATCCCAATCCCATACGATAGAACAAAAGATTACTCAAGAAAAATCCAGAAACATCAAATTGAGTTTAAACTCATGAAGAGGGGATTTCAATCAAATCAGTCCAAACAAGGAAAAATGGATCATATCATCAAAATTATTTGCCTACTAGAACATCATTGCTGCACCAAAGAAGATATTTTCATGTATATCAACTTCATTGACTCATAATACAAAACCATAAGCCCATATCTGCACACAAGTTTGTAAAATTGACATACAAAACTTTATGGAATATCACAGGAGGAGAAACTAATGAGAAAGTTATTGCCTACATATATAGGCATAACACAATGAAAAGTGAAAAAAAAATGCCATAAAATATTAAAATCTTCACAGCATTTTCACAACCCAACTTATCACATCTCTCTCATGGAAACATAACTAAATAGTTTCTCAACCAAAAAGCTCCCAGGATAGGGCAATAAAAAATGTAAATCGGACAAAATCAAAGAAACATACTGGGAGGGAGAAAAAATAATAATCAGAGATACATCCCCAAAAAGAGATTCTGAAAAATGAGGGGGTCACATATTCCTGATTGAAGAGTCAACATTTCTATCATGCCTAAACCAACTCATATGCCAATCATTGACTGCATCAATGTTGAAGAAACAATATAAATGAATTAGATCATGACAGAACTGGTAAAAAGGGTAACGCGGTAAAGGGGAAAAGACCCCAAAATATAAACCCTAACCCTAGAATTTGATGATTCCCAGTTATGTGTGAAAATCATGGTTTGAAATTTTGTACATTACTACTTTTTAACCAAGTATTGGATTGATTAGCTTGTAAAATATGTGCAGTTGATTGGATTACTTACATGCCCTAGTGACAGACAATGGATCTCAACAGAAATGCAGCCCGTTCATCGTTCTTTGCCGACGATCTTCCGGTGCGGTGAGATAACTCCGATCCACCGTGCGATACAGTAGCTATAGAGGGAAATGATGGCAGCTTCCGTGCGCGAAAGGAAGATGTTGCAGAGAGGGTATGGCAGGAATAGGGTTGCAGAGAGAGGGAAATGATGTGTGACAGGGGTCTGTGGAGAGAGAAAGTGAGACCAAGAGTGAAAGGGAGAGAGAGCCCAGGAGAATTTTCTTCCCAACGCTATAGATATTTTTCTATATTTTTCTATATTATGCATGTCAAAAATTACAATAATACGTAGATTATGAAAAATTGTGACAATTAGATACTGTCATAATCTTTCACAGTCTTTATTTTAGAAACCAACAGTCAGATGATTATGGCTTTTCAAAATATTCAATCCAACGGCCAATTTTTCAAAATATTCGTCATCATGAGAAAAAGACTATAAATATAGTATCTAATCCGCATGTTAGTTTTCCAAAATATGAATCACACAATTATATAATACTTTCAGACTTACATAACCTTATGTAAGCATATGCTGACTGAATCATTTCAGATTCTCCTTTCTCGGGATCCAAACGCAATTAATAGATTGTCATCTAGGACTCCTAAATTTGGCAATAACATCAATA
>JAESVK010000669.1:5342469-5370977 GCA_017140935.1 Hamamelis virginiana | reverse complement strand
AGTTGTGTTTATTGAGAGATGGTTGTTTAGAAGTCAGAATTATTATAAATTAAATGCATCATATTATGGTTTAAATGCAATTACTTTCATGAAATTTCTTTTGCAACAGTTGCAAAATGAAAAGAAATGCATTCGAAGCAATCAGAGGAGAGTGATACTCAGTTTTCATCTTAAGGATCTAACACTGTATTTCAAGGAAGCATATGTTGAAATGCATAATGCTGAAATGCCTCCTAAAAAGTGTATGGGAAGTTTGAACTTTATTCCTCAGACATAAGGCATAATAATCAGATCCATAGCAGAAACTGAAGCAGAGTTTCCAGCTACACACTCATTGGCTTCTATTGGTTCGAAAGCTGTTACTGATATTATGAAGCAATTAAGCATAAAATGTGGCAAAGATTATGCACAAGGAGCTGACGATATTGAATCTGAAAGAAAAAAAAAATCAATGTGCCTCAGTCATATAAAAGTAAAGGTAAAGGTACAAGTTCTCATATGGTCCATTTTATCCGGATAATGAATGTAAAAAGAAGTTTCAATACATTCGACCATGATATTTTAATGAATCATAAGGGAACAATCCTAAAGGATCATGGAATCAGTTTAGGAAATTAGTTAGTTCGAGAAAATTTGCTAACCCAAATAAGCCAAATATTAAGGGGTGTATTTCGGATCATGTGTTCAAAAAGAACACAAGGTTCGAAGAGGGACAGAATTCCAAATCTTTTTGAAAACCAAAACTTGTGGTCCCTCCTCGAATTCCTATTAACAATTGGTTTGTTTTGAAGCATCCGAAGCCACAAAAACTGGAATACAGGCCTTTCCTTAGTATGACTCAGAAAAGGAGACTTCAAAGAAAATATGCTACAATGCAAAACTTAACTGTGACAATGCAACAACATCCAGATATGAAGATCATTAAAAGTCCTCTAGGCTCTAAGCCAAATCCTAAGTTTAATTGAGATGCAATTGAGAAGGATGAAGAGAATATAAAAATTGATGAGCATCATCTGGCCTCAATCATTTCTCAGTGCAAAGAAGCCATGGAAATAGATGAAAATGATTTTAAGATTGTTCCAATGGATATAACAATGGAAGGAAAGCAAAGCCCGGAAGGAAATTGCTTGAATTTCAAAGAAAATGAAGTAAATGTCAATATGGCATTCACTTTGCCAATTAAGTTTGCTACAAAGCCGAATAAAAAAGGAGTCAATGATGGTGATGTGGAAGATACTCAAGGATACTGCCCTGAGATAGTATGCTCAAGTGATGAAAATATTGCCAATGGTAAGTGTTATTGTTTTACTAAGCCAACATCACAGATGATTAAGCATTTAAAACTCTTATATGTAAAGGTCCATATAAATGGTTGTCCTCTAAATAGAGTGTTAATTGATAATGGTACTACAGTTATTGTAATGCCAATTAGCACTTTAAAAAAACTAAATCTAGATCCTAAGAAAATGGTATCTACAGAAGTTATTATATCTGGGTTCTCAGGAAATAAAAAGAAAGCCCAAGGAATAATGCATGTAGAATTAACTATTGGATCGAAGACTACCATGACTGCATTTTTCATAGTGGAAAGTTCTTCAAACCATAATGCACTATTGGGAAGAGATTGGATATATTCAAATAAGTGTGTTCCATCTTTCATGCATCAACAACTAATCTTTTTGAATGAAAATGTAGAGTTTGAAGTGGTGGATGCTGATAAAAAGCCTTTTATTACTGATTCAAATGTAATGGAGGCCAAGCTGTATAAAGAGCTTTTTGGCCCAATAGATGTGAACAAACTCTTGCCTGTTTAAGAAGAATCAGAATGGGATGAGGCATTGATGCAATTGATAGGACCAGATTGTGGTCCTTTGGAAGAACAAACTGAGAGTCGTGATTGATCTATTCGAAAGAGTAGGTAATGAGGCTGTGTATGCAGCCTTGTAGAGAGTGGTTGTTCAAGCCATTCAATATAAACTTGCAGGTAAAGAGATTGTTCTAGTTGATTGGAATGATAGCATCCTAGAAAATGAAGATGTGTTGAAGTCTTTTGATAATTCTGATATTGCTGTTGATACTAAGCAAACTTCTAATTTGTGTTTAAATTCTGTTGATGACTTGATTGAAGTAAATCTAGGTGATGATAATCACCATAGAACCACTTTTATTAGCAGTTTGTTAGATAATGATAATAAAGTTAGGATTGTTGATTTACTTAAAGAATATAGAGATTATTTTGCTTGGGAATATTGTGAAATGCCAAGGTTTGATAGATCTTTAGTGTAGAACAGATTACCAATCAAAGAAGGCTTCAAGCCATTCAAACAAGAACCAAGGAGACTAGCACCCAAGATTATTCCAAAAATCAAAGAAGAAGTGGAAAGGTTGTTGAAAGCTGGATTCATTTGAACTACAAGGTATGTAGAATGAGTGTCTAATATTGTCCCTGTCATAAAGAAAAATGGAAAGTTAAGGGCATGTTTACTTCATGAAAATTTTCACAGTTTTCATTTTCATTTTCAATAAAAACAGAAAATGGTCCAAAAAAACGCGTTTACTTGTAAAAAATGAAAAATGTTTTCAAGAAAAAAAAATTAAATTTTTAGAAAAACTGAAAATGAAAAAAAGACGTTTTGAATTTTTAAAAAAACGGAAAACACGGGATTTTGGATTTAAAAAAAAATCGCATGGCCTTTTGAGCTCCATTTCTGTGTGAGAAAAGGAGAGGGGATGAGCAGCTCCATTTCGCAAAGAGAGCAGCTCCAGTTGCAGAAGGCTCTTGGATCTGCAAAGAGGAGATCCATCTTCTCCGAAATCTTCAGGTAAATCTCATTTTCCTCTTCTTCTTTCTCCTCATCTTCATCTTCATCTTCATTTGAAATTTTCTAAGTTCTGTTTGGTTGCTGAGAAAAGCTAGGGTAAGCAAAGAAATTCTGATGTGTATGGTTCTTAGTTGATGTCTGTGTTTGTGGAGAGGAACATTACTTTCTTTTTATTGTTGTGAAATTTGTGGTTATAGATTTGTGAAATTTGTGGCTAAGATTTCACAAGAGCACGATAGAAAACGAACTCCTTCAGGCTGATCTTGTCTGCCTTCATCTCCAATGAATGGTGAACGTACTCATCTCTGGCCAACTTCAACCTCCATATAGCTATAGATTTCTAGCTTTCACTTGTTGTGTGCATCTGGGAGAAGTTCTTGGTCCAATATTGACGTGATTAAATAATTAAAAATCCAATCTATGAAGTTATTTCTTTTCCAAAAATTTTCGTATAATTTCTAAATCCAAATTGATTCTAAACATTGTCCCGTCCAAGGTTTTTGGTCCAAGAGATACAGTAGAAATAAAGCAATCCTTTCTTCATTTTTTGTTTGTGGAGAGAAAGAGACATTTACAGAGGATCTCAAAAAAAAAAAAAAAAACCTAAGATCCCAAATTGGACGAAAAATGTAAACACAACTCTACTTATTTCCCCCTTATCAAGTTGTTATTTGCAGATGTCTTGCATTCCTTTATTATTAGCTTTCAAAAACAACTGCAGTTTGATCATTGGTGTTTTTGGAAGGTACCCAATATGGAGGTTTGGGGGCACTGCTACAAATATCAAACTTTCTAGGTATATATATATATATATATATATACACAATTAAATCTCGATGTTAAGAAAATCATTTGCCATTGTGCAAGTATGAGAGCATTAAAGTCGAATGAAATTGTCAGGACACATTAATATTTATTAATCCACTACTTAATATAGAACTAATAATGTCACATTCTATTTCTAGTGAGAGAACTCTACTTGACTGCTTCAATGCAGGATGCTCTGTTTTGAAAGTGAACCTTCCTTCTTTTTCTCTTTCTTTTGGGTCTATGGATTCTACAAAGTGCAACTATAATCCAAATTTAGATCCAGTTTTGTATGTCTCTATTTTTCTGCAAGATATATAAAAATGCATGGAAACTTTTACTAGCTAGCTTGATCGATTTATGGAAAGAGAGAAAAAAAGAGAAGAAATTCTATGAATTTAATGACACAAATCCAAATTTAAGAAATTCTCTTTGTACATGAGAGAAATTATATGAATTTAATGACACAATTTGTTATTGGATAACTCTTGAAAACTTCTACTTTTGTTTGATTCCTGCATAATCAGTCTGGATTTGATATTTAGGTAGAGAATTCATGATTTGAAGCATTTGCTAAGATTTTATGAGTTGTTCTTGGATTTAATTTCATTAGTTTTCTCAAATGTTTTTGTAAATTGTTGCATATTTATAAAGTATTAAGCAAGGAGAGTTCTTTTTATCTTAAAGTTTAAAATTAGATCGGTTAGCCAGTTAAGACCATTATTAGCTTTCCTAATTCTGAATAGGTAGTAGAGAATGCTCCCAATTATTCAACTTGAGAAGTAAAGAATCATTCCCAACTTCCCACTGATTTCATATTCTTGTAGAGAACCAAGTGGAGGAAGACAATAATCACAATCTCATAAATCTTTTCTAAATTGAAATTACATGCTCATCCATGGGTGCAATTAACTACCTATACAATTATACTAAAGAAAAGACTTAAGAAAAAAGTTAAAATTTGGAAATATGTTATCAGGTCAACAGATGATGGGATAAACCAACCATTACTTCCTTTAAGGAGGTAGTACCAGGTACAAAGTGGCTTCAGGCTGTCATGGCTTGAACATATATATAACTTATTATTACATGGTTGTAATAGCACTGAGCTATTCTTATAACCGTAATGTGTATTTTCCCTCATGGTTATGTTCTTCACCTACTCTAGCTCACTATCTCATAAACTTTCAACCAATGTTCATTGCCATTCTTGGAAAGGAATGGAATGTAATGTAGTCTTAATCTCTGAAACTCAACCAATGTTCTCTGATATTTTTCACAATGCTTGCAGTTTTTTTCAGTCTTTTCTATATACTAGATGGGAGGAAAAGGAGACGAATGTGTTGATTCAAAGGAATGGACACCAAAAAATCAATTTGAAATCTGACCCACTGCATGTTGCACAATACATAATTTCATCCGTTTGGAATCTGCTCGAGATATGCTATTTGAGGAATATATGCATGAAGGTATGGAAGTCCTAAATGAAGAAGGTGTTGGGACCGAACAACAAGGCATCTCAATTGACTTAACTCAAACTACCCTTATGGCTCAAGTTAGAGATCACATTGTCACTTCACTATGGGAGGATTACCATCGAGATCGTAGATAGAAATGCGGTTTGTGAGAGAATTTGAAAACACTTTTAATTTGTATTTGATGTTGATCTATTTTACTATGATATGTTTGTTATTGTGTGAGGACATTATGTGAACTTTATCAGGTTATGTAGTAGCATGTTCCATCTATTTCGAAGATCAATTTTTTTTCTTTTTCAAAATTAGACTACATGCTATTATAAATTTACTTATGCTAGTTAAATTTTATCTATAACACACACACTCACACAAATCATGGCAATATCCCTCTTAGCAATTGTCACTATTGCTTGGATGTATTAAAAAAAAGAAAAAGAAAATGAATTAGCAAACGCATTTTCACAATTTTTAGTTTTTAAAAACATTTTTCATTTTTGCAAAGTAAACGCATTTTCTAAATTTTGAAAATTGAAAATGAAAACCATTTCTTAAAAAATTTCGTAGAAAATGAAAATTATGAAAATTTTCATGAAGTAAACAGGCCCTAATATTCTACCACCACTCACAGCAGATTTTGGTCCTTTTGGAAGGCTTTGTTTGTTTGGCCATGGCAAATTGCTTTTATTCTGGTTGGCCTAAGAGGCAAATTGGGCACAGTGCCATGTTGTTGCCCCTAACAAGGACTCCACCTTTCCAGTTCCATGGTCACTGCCCTATCATGACTCTGCCTCATTCCAATTTCATGGGTTTCCTTCTTGGTCCATACTCTTTGATGGGTTTGATGAAGATATAGCTGCTAGTGCTTCCAAGAGCCATATATAGCCAAGCACAGAGAAGCGTCGGCGGGACCGGATTACTTGATTTGTTGTTTGGTAAGTTCCCACCAGTGCTAGAATCAGTTTTCGTCTACTCTAATTTTGGGCCGAAATCTGGTTACTTGCGTTCCTACTTATAGTTGGTTTTCAAAAATTGATTCTCATTGCGTTCAGAAATTCGAAACGCCCCTTGTCTCTCTGCGTGCACCTCTATCTCTCTCTAACCTCAAGATATCTAATGGAAGCTTCAATGGATTCATGGTCTCCAGTCCACCTCACCAAGCGATACCTTCTTGATTTTCTGTCCCTTTTCTTTGACCTACAGGCAATGAAGAACTCTCATTGTTGAGCTAAATATTTGCTATTTTCACTCTCTTCAATTTGATTGCAATAATCAACAAAATTCATATTTGGGTTCTTCTCCTACATTCAGCCCCACTTTAGATAAACGCTTATGAAGCGTTTTCCATGGCTACATTGATACGCTTCTCATGAATCAAAAATGCGAAATCGCAGTTGGGTAAAACCTTAACAATCTCGATCGCTCTTTATGCGACCAAATGGAAAGTTTTTGTGTCCATATTTTGGGTTTATTTCTAGGTATGTTTTCTTCTTGAAAATAAATTTATCGGATGTATGGATTTTCGGCAGAACAATGGAAATCCATAACATTCTAAGCAATTAAAGGAAGATTAGTTACTATCCCAAAGCAAATAGCTTAATGATTCCTTAATTTAAGAGAGAAAACAGAGAAATCGATTTTAAGAAGAAGAAACCCCATATTATGAATTGATTTTTTTGATTTTCTGAAATACTTTTCATTGGATGTTTTTTACTTTTTAGAGTGAACCAAACAGCTTCCTACAATAAAACGAGGACAGAACTCAATTTTGACAAACAGGCTAAAATAAAAAGAATTTGGATATAAACTTGTTTAAACAAAAACTAATTAAATAAATAGGTTCTGACCAAGCTTGAAGAATGTGGGGGAGCTCCACGTGAGGGAGAGACCTCTAGGGTGCGTTTGGAAGGGCGGCTTGCCGGTGGGTTTGGGATTTGATACCCCAAACCATTGTTTGGATGGGTGGGAAAGGGGTCTGAATTAGCCGGTGGAGTGAGGAAGATGGCCATGGGGAGGAATCTGAGACCTTCAGCTGATGTTGGGTTTGTGTTTTGTAGCCCTAGAATCCCCTTAATACATTTTTCTAATAACGAGCATGCCCTTGGTTTCTCTGTTTATTAAATCTTTATTCCATCCATATTCCATCTTCTTTTTTGTCTGAAACCCTAGCTAGCACCTCATAACAACAATCAAGCTTCGATCGCTACACCGCCAATCAAGCTTCAGCCCAGTTGAGTGGCGCCATGAAGAGGTGGGTTTTTTTTTTTTTTTTTTTTTTTTTGCAGTAGATCAAATCAACCGTGAAGAAGAATAAAAATAAGGAAGAATAAAGAAGATGTGGGTTGGGTTTCTGCAGATCAAAAAGAAGGAAGAATGAGAGGTGGGTAAGTGGGTTGGGTTTCAGCGGAAAGAAAATTTGGGTTGACTCTGATATATATATATATATTTGTGGGTTTCTGCTCTTTTTATTGTTTGTTTGGTTTTCGAGAAAATTGTAGAAAATTAAAAGAAAGTTGATAGGGTAATTTGGTAATCAAACTGATATTACATTGTCCAAACAAACAAAGGTCAGGCTTCAAGCCTGGTAATCTTATTCCTGATTCCCAGCATTCCAAACAATGGTTTGGGGTTACAAAGTTTACAAACCCAAACCCCTCTATTAAACATTCCCAGGCTTGAGATTCCTAGCCGCCCTTCCAAACGCACCCTAGAGACAGAGAGAGGGTTGGGATGTGAGTTATTCACGGGGATTATATAACAAAAGAGGGGATGGATAGATTTTCCATTCATGGGTCAATTATTCATGGTTCGGTCAGTGCATTTAGTTTGGGTTAGGTAGCTAAGCAATTAGTAAGGGCATATTTGTCCTTTTATGGGCAAGTTTCATTATATCCGTTGAAAAAATAAACGGCCAACTAACAGAATGGACCAAACTGTCAAATTTTGAAAGTACAGGGAGTTGATTGTTCACTTTTAAAGTGCAAGGGTGCAAAGTGTTTTTGACCTTTAGTATAGAGGTGCAAAGTGTATTTTCCCCTAAATTTTAAAAATTATCACAAAGTAAACAATTAAATTTAATAAAATAAGGTCTTCAAATCTAAAACAAAATAAGGAAAAAATAAAAAATAACAAAAAAAATACGGTAGTGAGTAATAATAAGGTCTTCAAATCCAAAACACAATAAGGTAAAAAGGACAAAAAAAAAAAAAAAAAAAAAATAGAAGTAAGTTAAAAAAAAGATTTGGGGGTAGAAGAGCGCGGGCGCGGGGGGGGGGGGGGTAGGTGGGGGCCCTTTTTAAATTTAAAATTCAAAATGAAATAGAAGATATGAGAGAGATAAAGGAAAAGAAAGTGAAAAAAAGAGGAGGGAAGCATGGAGAGCTACTCACCTCATCTTTTAAAAGAGGGCTTGGTATATATTATAGTAATAATAACAAATGGCTTTGGCGATTCATTTGGAATTATATTTTGGTTTTAAAGGGTATCAAACGGAATGAATAGGTAACCCATAGCCCCTCCTTAATTTATGTGGCTAGCTGGATTCTTCCTTTTATTAGGTAGCTCAAAACCCTAATTTAATATGGAAAATGCTACTTCACGTCTTCACCCATCCATTTCACCCACCTTTTTTGATCCATTTTATATGGACCAAGATCTTGAAAGAATAAAACTATTATATTTATTAACGCGAACCACACATCAAATGCCAACTAAGGTCAGTGAAAAAAGGTGGATGAAATAGCATCACTTGAAACAATTATAATTTGTCCCCTTAAACTTCAATCCGAAAAACACAGTACACCTCTCAACTATTTGAACACCAAAGTACCCAATCACCCATAAAGTCAAGTATACTTCCATCAATTATTCATTAGAAATTTGAATGATAAATAGTTATGTGCTACCTATATAACCAGTTTAGTATGGAGTACTATTTTGAAATAATTAAATTCTATTATTAACTAAAATTTTAATTTAAAAAACTCATTGAGAGAACATTCGTGTGGGTTCTGATCAAGTCAGGACGTCCTGACCTTCCCAAGCGTCAGCCTTGTACTTTTTATAAGCCGTTGGATGGCTTAAGTGATGATCCAACGAAGGCAATCTCTCCCCAGCATTTAATAGCATGTGGATCCCATGATGGGTGAAACCCGTTTAGCTCATTTTGAACCTGTAAATGTAACCCGCGCAATAGCATTTTCACTCCTTGTTTCAAACCAAATCAAACATATTTGGAGAAGACAGAAGCAATAGCAAGATTGGATTTTTGAAAAAAATTGTCTATCAACTAAAAGCATGTAAAAACCCCACATTTGAAAAACAAAAAACCAAAATACCCTAGATTCGTACCTTAACAACAAGATCTTGACCAAAGGGGCTTCAATGGCTTCTCCGGCAATGACGAAGACACTCCCACGGGTTTGAGGTAGGTTCATGGTTAGAGAAACACTGATTTAACCTTATTTTTTTGGGGAAAAATGAGGAAAGAAACAAAAAACAAACGGAACAAAGCATATACCAGTTCCGGCATGTTTGCTTTCTTCTCTGGCAACTCCAGCCACATTGCAGCTATTAGGATGGTCGGTGAAGTTGCTCGTGGGTTTCTCTCTCATGGGTTGCTTCTTCTCTCTCTAAAACTCTCTTTTGAATGGGTTTGAAAAATTGACAATTGGTGAGTGGTGAATGAAGTCGGGTCAAACCCGTTCATGAACTTCAACCCACATGTTTTGTTTTTGTAACCCAACCGATCCCTTACCATTAGATCATCCCATTTCCCATCTGATGGCCCAAAATAGAGGTGTTGATATAAACTCTGGTGAGAACGTCTTGACTACTTCCTTATATGAGGACTTAGCCTTTTGGCTAATATTAAATGAGTATTTTGAAAAACTGACCATTGGATTTAATATTCTTTCTATGTATGACAGGCATGCCAAAAATTATAGTGATCGGACCACTGGTTTCTTAAATACAGACTGTTAAGCATTATATAAGTATTTAATTTTTCAGAGTGTTTTTAACTCGTCTTTAATATTTTTCTCTGCTCTTTAGGTTTTCTTGATTGGATCATCATGGCAAGACAATAAAATGATTGTATTTTCTTACCTTGCTACCACTGCCTTGATTGTATTTTAACCCTTTATGAAATAATATATGATTTCGTCTTCTATTGGGGCTTCATCTCACTGGAGTATATCAATCTTGATGTGAAATTCTTCCATTTCAAACTTCATACACACACACACGCACGCACACGCGCGCGCGCGCACACACACACACACATATATATATATATACACGGTTTTGATCCAGTCAGGACATCCTTACGCTCTTATCGTAAGGACATTTTCTCTGGGAGAGGTATTTTTGAAAAATCAACTGTTAGATTAGATAATCTTTATATGTATGTCATGTCTACCAAAACTCACTGTGATCCAACGGTTGGTTTTTAAAATACAGACATTTAAACAACTTTGACAGCATCCAACGGTAAATACTGTCAAAGTGTTTCACGGACTGTATTTTGAAAACTGATTATCGGATCACTGTGATTTTTGGCATACATGATATTCATAAGAAGATTATCTAATTCAACGCTCGATTTTTCAAAATATCATTCCTATGGCTTTCAGAAGGGACGTCCTCCTGACAGGATTGGAACCGTGTATATATATATATATATCCTTTTTCCACTCAAAAAAAAATATATATATATATATATATATATATATATATATATATATATATATATATCGGTTCGTTATGTTCCTCCGTGCATCTCTTTGATGGGTAAATCCCCATGAAGAAGGGGCAACTTTCATTTAGTTTGTAATAGGATGTAACTGTTACATTTTTATTTTTCATATATATCTCTCTCTCTTAATGGATCTCTTCTCGTTCCTCAATCTTGGGAGAATCTGTGAAACGTTACTTAATATGAATTCAATTTGCAGGTTAAAATTGAGAGCTTGAGGGGAAAGACCATTTGTATCGTTTTTGTGCCGTTGCATATAGATTGTAAATATGCAGAGTCCAGTATGGTTTTGGAAGAGGTGTACATGGAGCTATACCCAAAAGGTGAATTTGAGGTTGTTTTTGTAGCAGAAACTGAAGATGGGGCTGGTTCACAAAACACTACAAAAAAAGTGGGCAATTGAGACTAATTTTGGGATGGATTGAAATAATTCCCCAAATAGAGACGGAAATTGCTGTTGCAAAAATCAACTGTCCTAAAAATTACAAAGTATTCTTTTAATAAATTAAAAATTATTTGGAACGAAATTTTAGCTGACAACCGTCCCTAAAATACATAAAGAAAAAGAATTGTCCCGAACACATTCCAGCCTCACTAGGGAACACTTCCCTCTTTCTTTTCCCCCCCTCTCTTCCCTCTGTATCTCCTGCTTCCCTCTCTCAAACGCGGGAAGAGCTTATCACTCCATTCTCCGGTCATTTTGGTTTTCTGTTCATCGATCGTGGCCTGCTACCCTCTCTCTCTCTTCCCTCTCATCACTCCATTCACACGTAGGAAGGGTTCATCCATCGGCAAGCCGTCACTCCATTCACCATCCGAACGGAGGGTTCATATCCATCTGAACAGCGGAAAGTGCTCATCACTCCATTCTCCGGCCATCTGAACGGCTGGAAGGGTTCATCGTCGTCGATCCACCTTCTCCCATTCCGCGACAACAATCGGCCATTAGGTGAGTTTGGCTTTCTCTTTTAATGTTCGTTTTTTCCCTTTATATTTAGGGCTTTCTCTCTCTCTCTCTCTGTCTCTCTCTCTCTCTCTCTTGTGTCCTTATGGAGGTTCGGCAAGTGTATATGGTAGGTGTCTACTTAGGGCTTTCCCTTTATATTTAGGGTTTATTATTGTTGCTGTTGTAATTTTTACTTTTTAGTATAGAGCTTTATTTTCTTACTCTTGTAATAGTTTTCATAATTTTAATAGTCAAAATTTGAGTATTTCATCAATATAAGAGTTTCCCTGTGTATTCTAGAAGGCTTATTTTGAAATCCTGTAGTGTTTTTCATTTCCATTTGGTTATTTTCTCACATGTGTTTAATGTATTGTATAAATATGTATCCTGCTTATAAAACTAGTTGAACAGCTATATGTATCCCCTGCATTTGGAATTAAACTAATAAAGAATAAATGGATGTGCCCCAAAATTAAACCAGTCTTGAACTATTCATGGTTTTTTTCTATGTTACTAAATATCTGAGAAACTAGAGTGATAGAGATATATATATATATATATATATATATATATATATATATATATATATATATATATTAAGAAAAATAGAGTGATAGAGGTAATAATCATTTTTACAAAACCAGTCCTGTTTCACACTTTCACATTTCAGCTTGGTTAAAGCCATGGCTTAAGTTGAAGTCCAAGTTTTTAGGGTCATACTTATTGAAATTCTCCTATTGAACTACTTGAAAAGGACTTGAGAATTCAATCCATTGATGTATGATTTGACTTCTTTCACTATCATCAATTCTGACGTCATTTGAATGCAAAGTAAAGAATTTGTAAGGGACTGCAGGAAGACTGGATGATTATAGATTTTCCTTAGTATGTTGGACTGAACAATAACGTCTTACTATAGTAAGTGCAGTGCATCAAATTCTTTATTTGGGTTCAATTACTTCTTGATTTTCCTGTCCTTTATTGGGTCGATATTCAGATGCTCTGTAGCTTTCCTGCAAACATGATGCAATTTGCAACTTAACTTACTCCATATTTTTTTAATCATTTACAATTGACCGAATTTTCTTTGGGATCCATTGATTCTTGCTATGACTTTGGAATGGGATTGATTCGTGCCAATGCAAAGGCTTATGGCCTTTAATAGTTAGGAAATTTTAGACTTTTTCATAACTAGGAAAACAGTTTTGTGTAGAGCATTTTTTTTGTTCCATATGTCATGTTCTCTTTTTTTTTTTTTGGTTTAATGAATTTGCCTTTTGAAAATGTTAAAAAACAATGTCTTTAGACCTTGATTTAGGGCTGAAGTATAAAGACCACTAGTTCATGGGTTGAATGGTTTAAATTGAAAGGTTAGTGACCGAGAAAGTGAATAATCTAAAAAATATAAAATAAAAAAAGCAGGAAAAAGTTTCTTCACTTTCAGTTCGTCCTACTTCTAGTTAAGTTGGTCAATCTTACCTCTTCAATTTCTGATCCTGTTCATATCCATATCGTTATGTGCTTATATTGAGAGTTAATTTTTTATGGGACTCACCCACATGTAGGCCTTGGAGATGGTTGTGTGCATTTAGTGTAAAACATGCCATGAATGTATGGATTAAAAGAGATTTAACAGCAACCATATGTGTTTGTTCTGTTCCAAATCCTTGTTTGTATGGATAATATTGTCTTTTGATTTTGTTGGCTTCAAATTTGGAGTGTGATTTTAGCCAACATACTTAGAGACAAATGCAATTTGGACCATAAAGGAGATGGTGGTTGGAAAATAGTGCTTTTAGCCAACATACTTGATATTGCCTTATCTTAAAAATTATGTGGGAATAGTATGTTTTTGTTTGCCTTCTAAATATTGAAGGCATGCTTGGGTTGATCCTATATGAGTTGAGAATGTTAGAAACATTAGGATTCGGAGTTATATCTTCCTTCAAATCTCTTATAGCATTACACATTTTATGCTCTTTACAGTTTAATCTAGACCATTTTTGTCCCTATTAGGCAACAAAACTGGGAGTAAGACTATCTAGTTTCGTTCCTAGTTGAGGCTCTTGTGAGCTGTGGCCATATTTGACTCCTCCCTGCTCAACTAAATAGATGTTCCAAATATAACCATGTGTATTGTTTGAGAATGCAGCAAACTATTTTTGCAATTTAGTGTTTGACAATTGACAGGCTTTTTGTGAAATGTTTCCTCACCATTGTGCAACTTCTTTTCCTTCTACTTTCCTTGTTATTTTCATATTCTGTAGTTCTCTACTTGTACAAAATCAGGTGGGAAGGGGTTGGTTATGATATCAAATAAGTTCTAGCTTGTTAATTTTAATGGATTAGAGAAACTGGTATTATAGTTGCTACATGTTTAACTATTTTTACTTAAATGCTTTGAATTCTAGAAGTTGTAGATTTTGATTGTTCCAATGAGAGAACAAGAGAGATTTTTTTTCCCCTGTAGTTTATGCTGATATCAATGTTGGATTTGAACTCTTAATTGAGCTAGACATGCAAGTGGTCTGGTGCTTGAATTAAAGCAATGAATGTGGCCACCTGCTCTGCTCTCTCTGGTCATCACCATTTAATACCTTGAACCACTCAAACTATTTTCATATAAAAAATATACTATATGTTAAAAGGTTATCTGAATAAGTGATTACTACTATTATTATTATTATTATTAGGGCCTTCTTTTCTTATTTTTACTAGTTTTTAGGGTATTAAAGTCTAATTTGGGTCCTTATAGCTAGGATTAGAAGCTATAACATGTATGGTTAATTATAAATTTGAATTGCTCACATCATGCACTATTATGTACCTCATTTTCCTTCACAATGAATGTTGCAGTCTATAAACTCCTAGGGTTTATGTTATGGTAAGGTGTCGGATTATAACATGAATGTTGTCTTTTACAGTTATACTTTCGTTAGACCTTCTGTCATGGATAGGAGCTGGATCAATTTTATGCGATGGACTTCGGAGTATAGATCTGGACTCAATAACTTCCTCGACTATGCATTTGTAAATGCATCTACAAATGGGAAGATATATTGTCCATGTAAGAGTTGTTGTAATATAAATATGGGTGATCGAGACCTTGTGGAAGAGCACTTAATCATTAATGGAATGTCTCCTGGCTATACCCATATTAGATGGGCTTTCCACGGGGAAAAAGATATTCCCGATGCTATATCAGGAGATACGTCCCCTATAGAAGAGGATGAAGATGAAAATTTTGATGATATATAGGGGATGTTACATGAGGCATTTGGGTTCCCATCTCTTGAAGAAGGGACTGAGCAACGCAATGATGCGCCAAATCCTGATGCGGCTAAATTTTACAGTTTAGTAAAAGATGCTGACCAAGATTTATACCCCGGATGCAAGAAATACACTGTGCTTTCTTTCGTTATTCATTTCTTTCTTTTTTTCAGTATTTGTGAAATAGGACTAGTTTTGTAAAAATGATTATTACCTCTCTCTCTCTCTCTCTCTCTCTCTCTCTCTCTCTCTCTCTCTATATATATATATATATATATATATATATATATATATATATATATATCACTCTAGTTTCTCTGATATTTAGTAACATGGAAGAAAATCATGAACAGTTCAAGACTGGTTTAATTTTGGGGCACATCCATTTATTCTTTATTAGTTTAATTCCAAATGCAGGGGATACATATAGCTGTTCAACTAGTTTTATAAGCAGGATACATATTTATACAATACATTAAACACATGTGAGAAAATAACCAAATGGAAATGAAAAACACTACAGGATTTCAAAATAAGCCTTCTAGAATACACAGGGAAACTCTTATATTGATGAAATACTCAAATTTTGACTATTAAAATTATAAAAACTATTACAAGAGTAAGAAAATAAAGCTCTATACTAAAATGTATAAATTACAACAGCAACAATAATAAACCCTAAATATAAAGGGAAAGCCCTAAATAGACACGTACCATATACACTTGCCGAACCTCCATAAGGACACAAGAGAGAGAGAGAAAGCCCTAAATAGAAAGGGAAAAAAACGAACATTAAAAGAGAAAGCCAAACTCACCTGATGGCCGATTGTTGTCGCAGAATGGGAGTAGGTGGATCGACAACAATGAACCCTTCCTGCCGTTCAGATGGCCGGAGAATGGAGTGATGAGCACTTTCCGCTGTTTAGATGGATATGAACCCTCCGTTCAGATGGTGAATGGAGTGACGGCTTGCCGATCGATGAACCCTTCCCGCGTGTGAATGGAGAAATGAGAGGGAATAGAGAGAGAAGGTAGCAGGCAACGATCGATGAACAGAAAACCAAAATGGCCGGAGAATGGAGTGATTAGCTCTTTCCGTGTTTGAGAGAGGGAAGCAGGAGATAGAGAGGGAAGAGAGAGAGGGGGAAAAAGAAAGAGGGAAGTGTTCCTGCGTGAGGCTGGAATGTGTTTGGGACGATTCTTTTTCTTTATGTATATTAGGGATGGTTGTCAGCTAAAATTTCGTCCCAAATAATTTTTAATTTATTAAAAGAATACTTTGTAATTTTTGGGACGGTTTAGATGACAGCCATTGGAAGGGGTTTTTGCAACAGCAAATTCTGTCCCTATTTGGGGACAAATTTCAATCCGTCCCAAAATTAGTCTCAATTGCCCACTTTTTTTGTAGTGAAATTTTTTATTTGCAAGGTACCAATTTCTGAACTTGAAGGGAAGGTGGTGGGTCTCTATATTTATGTTGGTGAGCCTAAAATTATGCAAAAACTACTTGAAGCCTACAAGGAATTGCAAAAAAGGGAAGAAAAGTTTGAGATTGTACTGGTAAACTTACACTTCAACCGCAGTTATAGTGATCAAGATTCATTTGATCAAAACTTCAAAGGAATGCCATGGTTGGCATTGCCTTTTATGGACAAGAGAATCAGGAAGCTTTGGCGGATCCTTGACAATCCTGGTATTGTTGTAGGTGGCGAAGAAGGAATTCTAGTTATCGTTGGGCCTGGTGGAAAATTTGTCGAGACCCACAGCTCCACAATCTTAAATTATTTTGGAAGTGATGCAGATCCTTTCACAAAACAAAAGGCAGTGGAGATAGAAAAGATCAGGCAAAAAAAAGTTACATTAGACTCTTTGTTGGCTAAAGCAGATAAGGATTATGTGATTAAGAGAGATGGAACCAAGGTAATTTAATTTGCTCAGCTTGGCTTGTTTATTAGTGTCAGCATTTTCTTGTCACCAAGGAATTGAAGATTGAGTTAACTGTATACTACTCCTGTCTCATTTTGTTTTATCACTCTGACTCAGCACACACATTAAAAGATAATTTTTGACCATATATATATATATATTTTGTACCATTTTCAGATTCCGTTCTCTAATTCAAAGGGTGGAGCATCCTCTTATTTTTTCTCTATCTGGATATGAAAAATTGTGGCAAAGTAGTATCCAAACTAATAGAATGGTATGAAGAAATTAAAGGGAAGGATGAGCAATTTGAAATGATTTTGGTCCCTTTGTTCAAATCCGAAACTTCCTTTGACAATTTTTTTTTTCATGATGTTCAAGTGTATCGTGTGTTCTCTAAAATATTAAGCACTTATTCCAGGCAACTTGTAGCCTTAGGAGCAGATGGTCATTTTATTACAAAAAGAGCTCTCCAACGTTTGCAAAATCATGGAGCCGACGCCTATCCTTTCACCGATGATGACCTTGATGAGGACGTTTACCAAGAGTTAGAAGTGAACCTCCACTGGCTTTTTTGATGAAGATGGGAATCAATACCAGGCCTGAGCAATGTTATGCTTTCTCGCTATTTTCATTGTTGTGTTTACTTATTACTCATGGGATTTGGATTTGCTGTTGAGCTGAATCTGTGTCGATCTACTTATAGTTTGGATTTACTTTTTACTTATTTCTATTGAGTGAGAGTAGTTTGTTTTGGAAAGTGTTATCCCTAATTAAAAATTGTTAATTTTTGAAAATCTGTAAAATGAGGTACAAATTGCCCACATAATTATGTTCCGAAAAGGGAAGGTAGAATAGAATGTTCTCTCTGGTCCAACACATGTACGAAGAGAAGAGAGATAACTTATTTGTGTAATGATATGACTAAGAAAAACTAGCTTCCTATATTTTAGTGTCTTCAATTGTGTCGCAAAGTTTAAATTGTCTTGTAGCCCAGATGAATGTATCCTCACCTTTGTGGGAGAAAGTTTTGGTTTGAGCACGTAAAAGAGCATCGATGCTCACAAAAATATTTGTCAAGTTTCCATATTGAAGCAACACTAAATGTGAAATACTATGATGCTATTTTAAAAATTCTTAACAATCAAGGTGCACTTACACTTCCATTTCTACCATCTAAAGGTTAAACCTAAAACTGCCCACCTAAGTTTTGCCATTAGAATTTGGGGTCATGGGTAAGTTCTTCAACCTAAAGTGAGGAGGCAAAACACTATTTGAATATTTTGGAGAGGCAAAATGCCTCTTAATGGGTGGAGTTGCTCTTAGTAGGCTACTTGCCTCCCTGCAACAGTATCCTTTATTAAATTCTTGACTCTCTCTCTTTTTTACTACATTTAATAATCACTTCATCTTGAGCTTCTATTTTTTCTTTTTCAAAGTCTTAGGATTTGAATCATAACATCCTATTTTACTAGTACATTCTTAGATCTACCAAATTCTAAACTCTTGAATTCTTTTTTATGACATCTAATAATCACATTGTTTTGAGTTTCTTATTCTTCTATTTTTTTCCTCTCTTTTTTTTTTTTTTTTTTTTTTTTTTAAGTCTTTGGATTTGAATTATAACAATCTATTGTACACGTTCATTCTTAGATCATCGTTCTACATTACCAAACTGATGGATCTTTATAAGACAAAAAAATCACTTGACTAGGAGGATCATAATGAAAAATATATATATATATATATATATATATATATATATATATATATATATATATATATATATATATATTTAAAATATTTTGCACCTTGAAAATTCATCAAATGACGCCACCAACCCTGTTGCTAATATTTTTGAAGAGTTCATGACCACTTTGCAGCATGACTGTGGCATTATTTCACAACATAAGCAGCCAAAAGAACACTAACCCACAAACAAGGAATGTTATGACAGTCTCAGAAGTTTAAATTGTGCAATACCCATGTGGCCATCTCACTAATTAACTTATTGCAATACATACTTACATGAACAACTCAGCTCAATGCACGAGCTTTCATGAATAGTAATGAATAAGTGACAATTTATTTCATAAAAACATAAGAAGAAAAGTCATTGCGATTTGCAATATCAGATTAATTGAGATAATTTTTACGGCGTAAAATCTAAAATGCCAGGCATAGGGATAAAATCGAACAGAATAAAACTAATTATTTCCAAGGAGTAAAAGGCATAAACACAATCTAACATCTTTGATATTGAAATCTAGGGTAACAGTACCACTTCTTGCTATGTGCAAAGCGAGCTTTGATTCAATATCATATATTCATACCATTCTTATGTCTTGAGAAGTTCAAAACCCAAAAGATATGTTTGATTGCCGAGAAAAGGCTGTAAGTTTATTTTACTTGCCTCCTCCACCACTTTCTCAGCAACCAAACAAATTTATAATCTATTATCAGTTTATTTATAATCAAAACCTAGAATTCTTAAGTGGAAAAGCATTAACCCCAAGCCATTCAGAGAGAAAAATAAGAAAATACAAAATTACTATAGTAGACTACAATGGCAAAAATAAGAAATGAAAATTACCATAACATTTTCGAATTTTAATCCCTAAAAATAAAGAGTTACAGAGAAAAAAAGACATTTGTTGTATTAGTGTTTCCCCAGAAACTTTGACAGCTGGACGGAAGCTCCACTCCCTACTCTTATCGATTTGTCGAATTGCCATGAAGGGGTGGAGCAAGGGTATGCACAAAAACAAACTATCAGCTGAAGTTTTAATTTCTTCTTCTTTTCTTCTCTGATTTTTTTATTTCCTTTGATAAATTGAAAATTCATTAAAATAACTAAGCAGAACAATTTATTCATTATCCTATCAAATCGTACACAATATTGTCAGTATCTTCACAATTTCTATAAGGTGGACTTGGAAAATCTATTCACTAACGATTCTTATTAAAGTGTAAGTATATTTGATATAGATATCTTGGGTGGTTATCTCCCGAACATTCAATTGCTGGTAACACTCCAAGCTCTGCCTATATTGCATCCTTGATTCTTCTTACTAATACTGTTTCTCTACAGGGTTGTATCTCTGCAATTGCAAAACATTGAGTAATAAGATGACAAATATCTAATAAGTAATATCAACACGAATAGCAATAAAATGTGAGTCAGGATAGATTTACCATGCCTCTCTAGAATAGCACGAATATTGTATCTCCTTTTCAACTCCAATGTCACACTAAAGTATTGATATGCATTCTCGAAAGTACCATATGTAGTATAACCATGCTTCATCCATTCATGGTTCCAGATAATAAGGCATTCTTCAAGGTTTTTCATGTTTGGCCATTGTTGTTTCAATTCTTCATAGTCCTGAATATTTGGTACCTGTATCAATAAGTATATGAAAAAAATTAGAAAATATAACATATAAAATTTTTAAAAATTAACAAATATTGAAAGTAGCTCATTCAATTTTACTTTCTACATCTTGAATTTACTCACGGGAGGCCAAAGGCCCGTGTATGCAGAAATCGTTCTGAATTTTATTCGTAGATACTAACGTTCCCGTATTTCTACAATAGGCCCCATGTGGCCACTAAATATTCCCAAACAAAAAAAGGAATATCAATGAACATCATAATTCATATAACAGAGAGTACCGAAAAAAAATATCCCTCTCGCAATAATGATAATACATGTACTACTCTCCTTACACTTTTATATCCTATAATTATTTTTCCAGTTATACTATTTATTCCAAACGAGTATCCCAAATGAATCCTAAGCTTCATTTATTCTCAAGGAGAGGATTTGCTAAAAAAAAAGAAGGGTTACTACTCTCCTTTTGGGACAAAATGTTTTTTTTTCTTTTGCTAAAAAATGTTTTTTTTTTTTAATAAATAATTTCAAGCTCATATACTTCTTTTTTGTTCAAGAAATATGAGTGAAATTAAAAATAAGTAAAAAGAGTTTGGCAATGAACCTTGAGAATATAACAAAATAATTAAACATGAAAAGTTAAAAAAATTAAATGCATAGTTACCTTAAGAGCAAACACGTAAAATAAATTTGTTTCCTCTGCCATATCTACAAACAAGGGAGAAGCATCAAATAATCCGTATAACAATAGAAGCTACTAACTAGATACATAATAATAAAGGTTCTTAAAGTTTTCTAACATTTCATTACCAAAACAAACTTCTTTCTTGAAAAAACAAAATAAAACACAATACCTTTTCCTATTCCACCCATTCCAATAGCCAATAGCTGGAAGAATCAAATCTATAGATAGAAAAAGTTGCACCAGTGTTAGAAGAAGTCTTAACATTAGGTGAGACAAAAACAAGAACATATACTAGTGCATAAACTGTAATCAATAACTAAAGTGAATTAACAATTATGAGAAACAATTTGTAAAAACATAAATTAAAAAATTAAAAATAAAAATAAAAAACACATTACAACACATTGCCTAGAAAATTACAGCTTTATGAAACACACACCAGCCCCAAGCGTCCTCGTTTGGTTGCCAAGAAAACTAAGGAAAATGAAAAAAAAAAAAATTATATTTTCTGAAAATGGAAACTCGCTCCATATATAGCAAATACTTGAGTGAAAGGGCTCGTCTTCCTTAGGTACAAATAACGGAAGTTTGAGATTCAAGGATTTGATTGCCTTTCTTTTCGTACATTTTCACAACAACAAAAGGAAAGATTATATTTTCACAAGAACAAAGGAAAATAAAATAATATGCATAGAGAGCATGCGAGAGATGTTGTCATGCTAACCTAGTCGGATGCTTTGTCCCACGGGATCTGACCCCATAGGTTGTTGCCATGATCTGTGAAAAAAGTTGTGATCCATCCCCTGCAAGATTTCTCCTCGGATCCCACTTGGCCAATTTTTCATTTGATTGCAAAGGTTTGAACTTAGTTATCAGACTGTCCAATAAATAAATAAAAACAAACTTAGTTATCTGACCATTTGATCGCCGGATCACTGGATCAACCTCTGAGTCAAATTCGTGAACCAGTGATATAAATAAAACAATTTAAAATAATTATAAAAAAATAAAAATTGCCTAAAATGGGCAAAAGTATGCAAATATATAATAACCTCACTTGGATTTACCAAAAAAGAGGCAGAATACACTTTTTTTTTTTTAAAGAAAAAAAAAAGAACACATTGATTAAGCATTGATTTATGATTTATGAATGCAAAATAATATTATGAAATAACAAGCAACAACGGGAACACAAATGTTCTTCAGAAACACAAACATAAAATAACAAAATAATAATAATAATAATAATAATAATATTGATTTACGATTTATGAATGCAAAACAATATTATGAAATAATAAAACTATGGAATAAACTACAGAAGCACTTAAGTGAATAACTGAAATATGATATCAGAATATCAGATTTTTACTCATTTTTTATTAGGAGCGATAAATAAAAATAAAGACGAAAAAGAAACGAGACCATACCATTGATGCCGTGAGCTGCCATAGCTAGAGAGGTCTAATGCTTATGGGGATGGTGGCTGGATTGAAAAGAATGATTTATATTTAAAAGCTTTTTTGTTGAATACACCAAAACGACCTTGAAAGTATAAGAGAAAATGGCTTTAGACATGTGGGCATTCAGTCATTTTACTCTCCATTGAACATTCGGTCTAATCTGCTCGAATTACATGGTTCAATTAATCTAAACGATTCAGTTAAAAACTCAACCCAGTTGGCTGAACTTGATTTGATAAAAATCTCAGATCTTACAGATCACCAACACCCAAATTTTAAGTAGTTTAAAGCCCCAAGGAAACCCTAGAAATTCAGAAACAGTAGTTATTTTGTCTGAAATTTTTTGCTAATCCTCACAATCTTGTAAATTTAATAACAAATATTATGCAAACGAACAATACCTAAAAACATATCTAGTCTGAATAGTAGTTGATTCGTCTAGGTATTTCAGCTTCTCATGGCAATGCCGTCCATAAACCACACAAATCTCAAAAACCAGCAGTCATTTAGTATTTCTTTTATCAATAAACATACATAAAAACACAAATCTCATAAATAAATAAAATAACACTAAGTAGTTCCTACTAGATTGTTTTGAAAACTCACAAAAGTATACAACTAAGATACCCCATTTAAACATTTTATATTTTCCATGAAACCTGCAGAGAGAGAGAGAGAGAGAGAGAGATGGAACCTGCAGAGAGAGTGATGGATCTTGCGGCAGCGGCAGCGGCGTGGCTTGCAGGCGGGATAGCGGCGTGGAGGCTGAGCCGTGGAGGCGTGCAGACGGGGCAGCGGCAGCAGCGTGGCGTGCAGGCAGCGCACTGCAGCGGCGTGGAGGATGATATATTAGGGACTGAGGGCGTGGAGGCTGATATGTTAGGGCTTTGTTCTTAATAAAACCGCGTAGTTTTGAATAGGAATAATTTTTTTATTTCTTATTCTTAATATTTAAGTATAATAATTTTCACAAAGACATTTTGAAAAACGATCGTTGGATGAGATGTTCCGTGTTTATGTAACACATGTATGAAAAAAATCAAGTTGATCTAACGGTCATTTTTTTTCTAAATGCCACATTCTTGTAAAAATTATGATATTAAATTTGCATAGTTTAAACAATTTAAATGTTTTCTCAAAAACCAACAGTCGGATTTATGTAATTTTTTGAATGCACAATTTGTTTATATGGAACATCTCATTCAAGGGCGGAGCTAGGATTTTGTCTACGTGGGAGCAAATTATTATTTTATTTTTTTGGGACCAAATAATATTAAAAACCGATTCCAACCTTAAATATCATATAATATTAACGAATTGATATCTATGTATTTTTTTATGCTCGAATATGAAGTCTCTCTCTACCTATAAGTGGAGCAATACATGCCATTAAATCAATAAGACATTTGCTATGTAGGAGTACTTATTAACTAATCAATAATATCATATTTAATATTATAAAATCTATAAACTACATATATCTTACCATACTTTTTATCATAAAAGAAATGGTTAAAGGAGAGAAACTCAAAGATCCAATCACATAGTGATCTAAACACCTATCTAATTTAAATTTTTCTACTTTTTAACATTGTTTTAAAACCCGGACCGTTCATCGAACCGGAAAAGTTACCGGGTTAAGGGTCAACCGGTTCAACTGGTTGAACCGCCGGGTTGAACAGTGACGTCATAAATATGTTATTTATTTATTTATTAGAATAAAAGCTGTAAATGATTCAAAATAAAAAAAATTTTAAATGTTTGTACAATCAATTCATATATTTGAATTTATGTGCAGTCATCAAAATTGAAAATTGATAATTACTATTGATCAATCTTTATTATATATATTTTTTAAAATGCAAGATAAGAATATTGTATTCTTAAATTAGGTGCTTTGGTTTCTTTTTGTTATTTGGAATTTTTTAAGACTAATTTGCCCTTTTAGCCTTATTGGCTTTAAGAGATTTTAAAAATATTGGGACTATTTTAGTCATTTTAGCACCTTAAAAAAAAATTAAATTATAATATAAAAAAACCAGGTTGACCGGTTTTTTGACCGGTTGAACCGCCGGATTAAACGATTTATTTAAAAAACAGGTTTTTGTGGGTTAAACCAGCCAGAGAGGGGACCGGTTCCCGGTCCAACTGGTTGAACCAGCCGGTCCGGTCCGGGTTTAATAACAATGCTTTTTAACATAATATTAAGACTTTTTCAAAATTTTAATAATTTCAAAGTTTTTTAACAAATAATATAATGAGGGAAATTTAAAAAAAAAAATTGAAATTTTTTAAAATTTTGAATAAATTACCATAGGATTTAAAATTTGGATGGAGGCAGGTGCCCCCACTGCCCCAATGCTAAATCCGCCCCTGCCAAAAGTGTCTCCCAAATGATGTGGTGAATGATCTAATTCTTCTTTTTTTTAAATGAATTCTCTCTCCATAATAAATGAAAGGTTAGGATTCATTTGAGATGTCTTTTTGGGATATATAGCATTACTGTCAAAGTACAATTATACAAGAGATGCATAATAAACAATAAAAATCACAAGAAAAATACTTTATGTACCAAAAAAATTGTCCCAAAAGTGAATCCCAAATGATGTGGCCCCTAATTTAACCATTCTCTTTTCTAGCAAATTTTTTATTGATAATAAATGAAGACTTAATATTGAAATATTTTTCTGGACATACTTTAGAATATTGAAATATTTTAATATATAGCATTATTGAAATCACAGACACAAAAGTAGGAAAAAACTCAAGAAGCAGCCGTACCATAAGAAAGTTTGAAAGCTTGTTTTTTTGTTTTTTGTTTGAATTGTCTTTTTCAATCAAAAGTACAGGCATGCATAAAGAAATAAAAATAAAATAAAAATTATAAATACAAAAGTAAGAATCTAATAATGGTCATTTATAAGAAACCAAAGAAGCAGTTGTGGATATCAAGGCCCTGATGGCTTTCTAAAAATTTTTAAATTTAAAATTTTTATTTTCTATGAAAATTTTTTAAAAATAGTTTTCATTTTCAGTTTTCAAAATATAGAAAATGTGTTTACTTTACAAAAGTTAAAACTGTTTTCAAAATCTAAAAATAGTGTAAATACATTTACTAAAATTATATATGATCTCTATATGTTTTATTATTTTTATTTTTTGGTTCTATATTTGGTCTACATATTTTTTTCCTATGTCTATAAATATTGCCGGCCACAATATAATCCTTATTTTTCAGTTTTCGTGAAAATACAAAAAAAAAAAAAAAAAAAAAAAAAAAAAAAAACGTCTTTTTAATGTTTTCACATTTTCTTAAAAATTGAATTGATTTCTTGAAAATAATTTTTATTTTATATAAGTAAATGCATTTTTTAGATCTTTTCTGTAAAAATAAAAATAAAAAATGCAAAAATTTTCACGAAATAAACAAGCCCAAGTTTTTGAACTTTTCACAAATATTTTTGGTTTGAAAAAACATTTTTATTTTTTATCAGTAATAGAAAAAGTTTTTGACAACAATTCGGGACGGTTGAAAGTTTTAACATTTCTAATTTCTTTAATTTTTCTAATCCAAAAAATATAAAAAATTAATAATTTGATATTGTTAAAATAATAAATAATTAAAAAATAGGACGGAAATGGAAGAAATTTTACTTTATAAAAAGCATTGCCCATTGCAGAGACCCGTGAAGGCTTGCTGCACTCCTCAGTCTGCGCCTCAACCCCTCAAGTATAGGCTAGGCAATAGGCATCCATCTTGCAGCCTTACAGGGCCCCAAATGGGCGTGAGAGAGAGAGAGAATTGAGTGTTATAAAAGTCATGAATTTTCTTGGAGGAAGACTAGCAGGGAGTAGCAGCCTAGCAGCAGGTACAAATGAGAGAGCTAGAGAGAGAGAGAGAGAGAGAGAGAGAGAGAGAGAGAGAGTAAACAAGTCTCACATTTTTTTTTATTTTTGCAGGTACAAATCATACCTTTTTGATGTTATTCTGACTGTGGCAGAGGTCTTCTACTTGGTCAAGCAATTTTATTCCTTTATCCATTGGACAAGCAACTTTATTCTTTTATCTAAAGGTTTTATTTTTATTATTCATAGGATAGAATAAAATTATACAATGGATATAAACCATTAATTTTTAAAACTTTCCCAATACTCTCATAAATTTTAATTTTTTTTTTCAAATAGTATTATGGGGGCAAATTTTAAAAAATATATTAAAAGTTTGAAATTTATAAACTAATCCCAAAAATTTTCCAAATTCTAGTGGGGCAAGTGCCCCCACTGCTCCCGTAGTAAATCCGCCACTGATCTTATCCAACAGTCGATTTCACAAAATAGTACTCCCATGTTAACATTTGTATAATATGAATAAGAATCATATGATACACAAGTTTAAATAATTTAAATGTTTACTCAAAAACCAACCGTCAGATCTATATTTGTTTTTTTTTTTTTTTTTTTTGCATGCTTGATGTGTATACATGGAATATCTAATCCAAGAGTCGGATTCTCAAATACTTTTCCCAAGAGGTTTTACAAAGAATGAGTAAGAACCTTAAGTAACTAGCTAGGTTCTTCATATTTAAAAGCAGATGAGTCAAAATCCTCCCTAGTGCATTTGACTAACTTGGAACAATTATTTTGAGAAACCAACCGTTGGATTTGATGCTCCACTTATACGTATTATGAATGCAAAAAATCACATTGATCCAACAGTCGATTTTTTATAAAATAGGCTATGACGGTTTTTCAGTGATTTTCATTATTGTTTACTTTTTTTTTTTTTTTTCCAAAATTACAAAAACCAACCATTGGATGAATGTGATTTTTTGCCTTCATGATAAGTATATGTGGATTAACATTAAATCCAACGGTTAGTTTCTCAAAATAACTGTTCCAAATTGGTCAGATCGATACACTAGGGAGGACAAAGAAGGATCGAGGACAAAGGAAGGACAAGTGGAATTTTCTTTATAAAAATAGGCAAATGATATCAGCGCTCGATCCACCTAGCACCAACTACACTCCACACTAACAATTGTGAGGCCAAATTTCCACTTTTGCCCTCATATCAAAATCCCTCAAATACACACACACACACACACACACACACACACACACAC
Source organism: Hamamelis virginiana (assembly GCA_017140935.1). Taxonomy (NCBI): domain Eukaryota; kingdom Viridiplantae; phylum Streptophyta; class Magnoliopsida; order Saxifragales; family Hamamelidaceae; genus Hamamelis; species Hamamelis virginiana. The sequence goes on along the minus strand of JAESVK010000669.1, from coordinate 5,343,314 downwards.
TTTATACTTCCATATAATCAGCTGCATAGTGAATTTTAAAAAAATAACCGTTGGATAAAACACCCATCTTATGAATATCATGTCTGCTTAAAATCAACATGATCCAACGGTCGGTTTCCAAAAAATCGATATGACCATAAAATTGTGACAGTTCGAAGAATAAAAAAGAAAAAGAAAAAAAAAAGGTTAAACAATATCCGAAGAACAGAAATATGTTTCATAGCTAAATAACTTCAAAGTACTAGTCTAGAGTTTGATAAGGTTCTGCAAAATCAGCGTATAGGAAGATTCATTATGCTCTCGGATCTAACAACATTAAATTCTTATTATACATAGTTCTAATAAATTCTTATTATAGCGAGTTCTAAGCATGTACTTTACTTCTAAGAGTGCTTCTACGCCTATGTACATAAGTGAAGCCAATAAAAATAGATACATATACAATGCAACGATAAACAAATTTACTTGTGGTATTCCCCTATTTTCAGTACTTCAACTGCAACAACTTATCTTATTCTAATACTCTAAAATATTATTATTCTTCCATCCGTTGAAAACATCTAGACATGGAAGTTTTTAATACGATGCCAATTTTCTATTCAAAGAAAAATTGATGCACGATCATTTTTTCCATCGTCACCTCGGTAATAGCCAGAAGTGCATGGATTCAAACTATCAAAACATCATAAGTGAAAAGATGGATTTTCAGTTGGTACTACCGTTCTAGCTGCTTGTCTTGCCAAATATTCGAACACTTTTATCCTCTTGTTTTTGACACACATATTATGTCAAAACAATACACTAAAACCTTTGGTACGAAAACCTACCCATTAGTATCGAAAAAA
>JAESVK010000669.1:5301233-5337469 GCA_017140935.1 Hamamelis virginiana | reverse complement strand
CTCATGTAGAGGCCATGGAATATTTGATACCACTATTAACATTACCCCATATTCATTTTACTGGCAAAAATAGATTTCTTAGAAACTGGAAGGAATGAAGGCAGAAATGCTTATGATTTGGAGAACAAATAATAGAAAACAAAACAAGATATTGGGTGTCAAGGGGATGGAAATCATCAATACAATGGAGGAAATATGAGAAAGTGATTATTTGAACCTATGGAGGGAACAATGTCAGGAGGAATCAATCATCAACAAGAGCAGAAGAAATAAGAGGGGAGATACCCTGAATCCAAGTGTAATGGATGCAGAGGATGGACCTTTGTAGGACAATTATCCTCTGAACACTTCCTTCTCGAGTAAACCTTTATCCATTTCAGGCTTGTCGGGTGGGTGATGACCTATTTGAACTAGAGTCAAACATGTAAGGAGGGATAGGTAGAAGGAGAGAAAAAGAAAGCAAACTGTCAGACCTATCATCATAAAATCTCCATCCCTGAAGAGATATCACATAACAGGCAAAGAATGAAACAAACTCAACAAACGAAGCATCCACAAACACAAAACAATTCAATGACCGAGGATGATAAAAAGATCATAGGCACCCAAGAAAACACATCTGAGGGCCTTTGCAACAAATTTCATACAAGATAAAAGCTATGAACATCAACATAACAAACACAACCCTACACACCCCGCCAATAGGATGAAAAAATGCAAGTCTAGACAAACGAGTGGAAATGGAGTTTAAATGTTTAAAACCTGAAGTGACATGATTAATGAAACATGAAATAGTAAGGAAAACTTTAGACCAGAAGTTTTTGGAAAATTCATTCCTACAATAAGAATCCAGGCTACTTGAAGAAAATGAACCATTATTGTTTTCAATCAGAAACTTCATTCTGTTCCAGGGAAAACCAACATAGATTGTTTGATATTCATTTCATATTTAATAAAGAACTTGAGGCCTCAATACATATACTAGTACAGATTATCTTATAAAAATTTTGAAACATAGATAAGACATCATATTCAGGCTTCATAAGATAAACCCACATCCTTTAGGTACAAACATCAAGAGAAGAAATGAAATATCGACAATAAATTAACAAAGACGTGGGAAAAAACTCCCATACATCAAAATGAACAAAAGTAAAAGGCACAACACTTTTTCGAGATCAATGAATACCAAAGCACATACAAAAATTACCACTACACATATATATATATAAAACAAGTTACTAAAAAAAAATACGTAGTCAATGTAATAACTAAAGACAAATTTGTCGTGTTTGTACAAGCTCTGCAAAAAGTACCTATCATTTGCTAGATTCCAAGCTTCCTGTCTCAATTCTGAAGGTGTTCCAAGGGTGGCAAGGTAGTTTGATATAAATTTATGAGGATGTTCAACATGACAAATGAAACCCATTTCTTTCAATAAATGCCTTTCTGTTCTGTTCAAATCATTCTTCAATTCAGAATATTTCTGTAAAAAAAAAAATCTACTTTAGAAAGGAGACACATCAGAACTTCTAAAAGTGAAAAGCCACTTGGGAGTACTAAAACTAACCCAAATTTTAATGACATGTTCCAAAATTTTGATGATTTGAGCCACAAAGAATAGAAGTAATATACAACCACCACAGTTAAAGTGCATAAATGATATCGGCGTCTAACCTTGGAAAATGGGTCCAAATGCTCAATGGGTAAGTTCTCCCTCCTACATTCCATTCTATGGAAAACAATGAGGACTTGCCTAGCTTTTCTAGGACTTTCCTCCAGTTTTGATGCAAGCCAAACACAACTAGCAGCAACTCTCTGCAAGAATATAAAATCAAATTGTTGGAACAAAGAAGAAGGCATAGAAATACTTTACTGTTTCCAATCAAGTTAAGAAAATTATGCATCAATTGATTGCTAAGAAAATGTAGGAAAGTAAAGATATACATTTTGAATATTAAATTATTCATTACTTGGAACTGAAAACTCAAAGACCTCAACCCAACTGGTCATAAGACAATTATTTGGCTTAGTTGAGGTGAATCTTGCATTTGGAGACCAAAACAACATCAAACATAATTTTTTTTTTTTTTAAATATTTTATTCTCTTATCCGTAATTTTCTCAGCAATAACACAAATGGTTAAGGGAAAAAAATTGAACCTTCACATTGAAGCGGGCAAATGACTTCTTGCAATAAAAACGATGGAATAGAACCTGGCCAGTGGCCATTACTGCTTGAGGTCTGTAAGTGATAGATTAGGGAAATGAACTAGCAAAATTTAGGCGAATTATTGAAAAGAAAAATCCACATACAAACTGATATTCCACAAAATAATAATAAAGGATACAATCTAAGTAAAATTCCGCTTTCTTGAATGAGATCACAGCCATAGATTCTAAGAGTCGTTTCTGTTGCTTCGTCTATGCCATCTTTGCTAGACGGCAAGCTCTTAAGCTGCTCGTCTGTTAAGTAGAATGTGTCAATTGCCGTGTAAATCATAGTTGATAAAACAGCTCAACAAGGTCCAACAAACTGTCACAAAAAACAAAATCAAAGTTTCAAAACTCCACTATTTACCAGACATCAATTAATAAACATTTTAACAAATTTTAAAAACCAATCATTATTTTTTTTTGCGTAACATAATCAAAAAAAAAAAATGTAATAAATCATAATGTTTGGTTCAAGCACGCAATGTCGCGCTTGCACGGCGTCAATCATGGCCACAAAAGGGTTTCTTTATTCAATGTTATTGTTTCAATTGCTCTTCCATTCAAACAAATGACTTAACCTAAAAGATTTCAAAGCAACAACAGTTTACCTTCTTCTTCACTTCTTTTATTGATGTAGCCTTTTCAGAATCATCACAACATTGGGTATAAAAAGTATTCAAATATTATTTTTTCACAATGCAAAAAATATACACCATGTAATTTAAGATAATTTCATATCACTTTTTTTCGAGAGGGAAAAAAAGGGTTTTTTGTAAACAGCTTCCAAACATGATCTAAATCTCATTCAAAATCAGATATAGTGACCTCCATACATCAAATTTGCCTTAAAAAAAGAAAAGAAAAAGAAAGAACACAATGACAACAACAAACCATAAGGCTTTGAATCTTAAATTTTTCAGCTATTCCCTGAACTGAGATCTAATCAACATTGAGTATTCCTACAGTAGAGAGCATATATGTGTGTGTGTGTGTGTATAAAAAGAGAGTCGTTTTCCTTGGAATGGTTGATGCTGTGAAGAAATATGACTGATTTTTTGGTGCAAGGGTTTCTAGATGTTTGATAGAATCAGACAAAATTCAGAGGGGCTGGAGTGGAACCACTATTTTGAAAACCAAATATTTCATCAAGAAAAAAAAAAAAGAACAGGTAAAGGGTCGTTAGTTTAACTGCCGGATCAATCATAATTGAACTATGAGGTCATCATAACATAATAAATATATTAATTATTAATTGGGATAATTACTATAAATCATCATATAAGTTCCACACAAGACAAGGTCCATGCTAAGTTTCATTAACCCGTAAAGTCCATGACTTTTAAACTTGTATAGGATAAAATCCACAATTTTTTCAAAAAGACAATGCTACCCTTGTATATAAAAATCAAGCTTTCTTCTTTTTCAATTTTGTAAGCCTTCATTTCTCATATTCATGTACTGGAGAAACCCCAGATTAATCCACAAATCTTTTAGACAGAGAGTGCATCAGTGCAATGACGCTGAATCTACACTGTGCCGACGACCCTCGTAAGTTCATGTTTGGCTAAGGTAGTTAGGACTTCTACAGTGTCAGCCTCTTTGATGGGTACAACCTTCTGACATCGAATGGTGTGAAGGATGCAATGAAGAAGGCAACAGATCAAGTTAACTGTTAGTCCTAGCATCAGATAAATGTATGTGTTTGGGAGTGCAATGTATCTGTTTACGTGTGGAGGATACTTTTGTACAAAAGTTACGTCAGGGACCTTATGAGTTGAAGATTTTGGGCTTGAACCTACGACACTATAAGTCCAAAATGAGGGACCAATGGGCTATGGCCGAAGCTCCCTTATTAATTAATTATAAATAAAAAATGAAAAAAAAAATCTATTAAAATTTTTTGAAACAACTTTCAACACTCTGTATTCACATATTTCATCAAACTCAAGATTCATCAGGTGACTTGCTTAATTCAACAAATTATTGTCAATCTCACAAAGAGCATTCATTTTCAAGAACATACTCTACAGCCCACTACATGTTTGGCAAAATATCAAAATGTCTTAAGGCAAGTCAAACATAAGATCACTATATTTGTCACAACTCATAAACCTAATTGAACAATTAAAAAAAAGCTCTCTATTATCCATCTACAAAAAAAATAGAAGAGTATTCTTGTTGCAATCTCCACTCCCTTCTACATATAAACATAACATGCATTTTTCTCGTAATAACACGTGTAATATCTTAAACTAGATGCTGCAGAAATGAACAATAACAAGACTGCAAGCGCAGAAACGTGAACAGCACAGTAATTTTTTTTACTAGGTGAGATGACAGGTTGGAAGCAAATGAATCAAACCCAGAAACCCAACATGTAACAAAAATTTAAAAAAAAGAAAAGAAAAAGAAAGTTACAAACAGATCTATTTTTTTTTTAAAGTTATTACAAAAAGAAAAAGAAAAAGAAAAAGAAAAAAGAAAAAGAAAGTTACAAAAAGAAAAAGAAAAAAAATAACAGTTATTACATGATCTAATTATCAAACTTCATCACTGATACACCAATCGGGGAAAAATAAAATACAATTTTTCTTGAAGCAGTTCAAACAGAGAGCTTGAGCGCTTAAACAAGCAATCTCAGGTTCAAGTAAATAAATAAAAAAGGCTAAAAGTTCGTGAATCCATATCCAATAATTAAAAGCACCCATAACAAAAACTCAAAACAAAATAAAAGAATCATGAAGGAAATCCAGAACAACGTCCTTGACAGTTTGGAAGGAACTGAGCATCGTGGATAGGGGTGGCAAATGGGTGGGTATGGGTTGGGCCACAAAATGACCATTACCCATTCAACTAGTACCATGTCTTGACCCGCCTATACCCCATACCCATTTATCATGGGTCGACCCGACCACCCATCTAATCATGGGTCGACCCTTTTCTTCTTCTTCTTCTTCTTCTTCTAAAAATTATTCTCTCTCTCTCTCTCTCTCTCTCTCTCTCTCTTCTATGTACAAATCTTATCCAAAATAATCCCATATTATCCTTCACCTAAAAAGCCATCCTTGTTATCACGAAGAGATAATTGTGCTTAATAATTGCCAAAGCCATCTTCTCACGATACATGTTCTGATCTAACTCATACCCTCTCCCTAGTGAAATGTTATCTTTATCTCTACAGCAATTTGCCATATGACGTTTCAAATTTTTAGTCCCAACCCCAGAACTTGCCACATAAGTAGTCCCACACAATTTACACTGTGCTCTTTGTGTCCCGTCATTACTAACCGGCAATTTTTCAAATTGTTCCCAAACTACAGAAGTAGCCCTCCTAGGCTGTTTTGAACAAACCGAAGAAGAACTTTGGTCCAAGTTATCGTCATCACTATTTCCAAACTAATTAGACATACTTGCAAATTTAATATGCTGAAAAAAAAAAAAAAAACACAACCAACCAAACAATAACTATATGTAATGAAACAAACATGCAGATAAATGAATTCTTGAGATATTATGACACTGGTGGTTGTGACCATTTTGCACTTTACAAGATTTTATCTGACCTAGCTAGCTATCCATGTGTGAGAAATAATTCAGAATGTGTATTCTGAACAGCAATATATTTATTCATCGAGTATCCATTATCATTTTTTAAGTTCAAAGTAAAAATAATAACAACTTTTTAATGAATGATACATGGTCTGCATTTTACAACAAATTAAGACACAGAATTATATAAGCAGTAAAACCAACAAAATTTCCCAAACTGGACATACTTTAAGAGAAAAATGCAAAGCATACTCATGCAGCAAGATAACACCAAACAAATAATCCAGCAGTTTTGAACAATTCAGCACTGGCAAATAAGGGCAGTTACAAAACCAACAGGAAAATAAAATTCCCATATCCTACATAAATACTATGCCTTGTACAAAATCTTCTACTACAACTTTGACAAACAAGAACAGTCCAAGCAAGAGAGCTAATCTGGCTAGCTTTCTGATTGTTGTGAATTTGAAGACCCCATTAATCAAATTAACCACACAAGCGCAAGCATATAGAGGAAACCAGAAAAACCAATCTATACCAATCAACAAAGAGAGAGAGAACACAGAGATTTAGAAAGTTAGCCATTGATAAATATCAGAATTTTTTAAAGAAAGAGGGAACAGTGAGATTCATATATATATATATACCAGGGTCATTTAACTGAACTGATGCAGAGTAAGCAAAAAGCAAAGCCATTAATAGAGAGCACATTCAGCTTTGTGGGAGTCGCCATTTTCTTGTCTTTTCACAACTTCAAAGCAAGTAAAGGGTATGACGAAGCATTTGATTAGAAGAATAAACTGAATTATATTTGTCAACTTCTTCTAGTGGTTCTTTTATTCTTTTTTTCACTTAATTAATGACTAAAATTGGGATTAGTTACTGCATTAGGGAGATTTAACCAAAAAGAATAATTAAGATTAAACAATGAAGTGGATAGGGATGATACTATAAGGCCGGCCTTACACAAAGTTGCGTAAGGTCGGCTCCATATGGCCAATTTTAGATCACAGTTCGTAAAACTAACCGTTGGATTAGATGCCCCTCCTCTGTATGTCATGCCTGCAAAAAATCACAGTGATCTGACGGTTGGTTTTTGAAATATGTCATTGTGAAAATATGCAACTTATTTGTTCAAAATATCACCATTTTTTTAACGACAATTATTTCAAAAACCAACCGTCAGATCACTATGATTTTTTGCAGGCATGACATATAGAGGAGTGGCATCTAATCCAACGGTCAGTTTTACGAACTGTCATCTAAAATTGGCCATATGGAGCCGACCTTAAGCAACTTTGCGTAAGGCCAGCCTTATAGTATCATCCCTGATGAAGTGGAATTCTTGGGTTTAAGATAAAAGACAGCCATGTTTGGATGGGTAGGCTAGTGCAATTGGTTGGTGATCAGATTTGACTTTCTGATGGAAATGATTGACAGAAGGATTTCAATGAACTGATTCTTTTATTTTATTTATTATAAGAATGAACCTCTGCCCTGGATTACTTTTTATTTTTTATTTTAAATTTTTTTATGCATCAGAACTCATCTGTCCTAATTTTTTTTATCCCTTTTTGGTTTACCATCTACCAAATAACAGTCTGGCTGCATGTCCCAAGTCTCAATCAACAGTAACAAGATAGAGAAGCAGGAGGACGAGGATGAATTTGGAGAGGAGGGTGACTTAATATGGAGCCGATGAGGAGTAACAATAGTTTTAGACTTTTAGGACATGCATTCACATTTTTTATCCCCTTCTTATTTCTCGTTATATACAGTGAATGGGAATCATACCCGAGATCTAGCTTAATCCTACCCCATTCCCCCTACAATCCCTCACCATCTGGACTAGTCCGAGTGGCTTGTAAGAATTCCATTTATTTCCTTTTTACTTACCCCAAATTAAAATCAACTTCCTTACTACTTCTCACTCTGTGAAGATTTGTGAAAATACCATTCACTTATATACTTTTAAAAAGAGACAAAACATGGGGATAAGAGATTCGACAGCATGCTTCTAACAAGCAAAGTTGTAAATTATAATCCAACTTGATATGTCTGGTCTTTGATAGAAAAATCAGATTAATAAAGGCTTGTGAATGTACTGAAACTGGAGGCTGCTTTATAAAACTCTTGATGTTTAAATATATTATAGGCAAATCATTGGCACATGAACTTGAGTTTGTTGGGCCCTAAGTAATCTCAATTCTCAACACATATAAGAGTACTTGTGAACTAAAGCAACTTAAATGCACAGGAAAGCTACTAGTAACAATTTTCAGGCCAAGAACATAAGGAAATAAGCTACAAATTCTCAGAAGCAATTTATCAAACACCTAAAATACAGCAATTAATAATGAAAGCGCGCACACACAACGACTGCAAAATGAATCACTATCCAAAATTCAGAATAAAAACCCACGGGCTCAAACTCAACTCGCCTCAATCAACAAGGTTACGAGAGAGAGAGAGAGAGAGAGAGGCTTACATAGTAAAGGTAACAGATCCGAACGAAATCAACTGGAGAGAGGTCAGCGACTGGGATTCGAGAACGAAAGAGAGAGGATAAAACCCATTAACAGTAGATGGGAATGGGCGGGTTAATGGGTTTGGGTCGGTATTGCCACCCCTAATATTCGTGGATGAAGATTGGCAGAAGAAAGAGAGAGGATAAAAAAAGGGAGAAAAGAGAAAGACATACCTGGTACTACACTGACAGTTGAAGAAGAGGGAGGAGAAAGAGACCCGCAACCACCACCCTTCAAAGCTTGAAGCCACAGAGACGAAGACTATGCTGCAAACTATCCAACACGGGAATGACGAAATTCAGAATCGAAAAGCCCTAAAAACTTTTGGAATGTGAGTGTGGGGGTTCTGAGAGCGAGAGAGAGAGAGACCGTGATCGGCTCCGATTGAAAATCCCTTCGGTTTGGCGTTTGGATTCCACTGCTAGGGTAAAATTGTGCTAGCATTTACTTGCATTTAAATGAGATCATCCTACGTCAAAATTTTGGAAATTCAATGCTGAGATAAGTTTTGGGAGCAAAACAATCTTGAAACCAGTGTCATGCGAGACACAAAGCAGCTAAACGCAGTTACTTTTTTTTTTTTTTTTTTTTTTTTTTTAACCCAGACCTGTCTCCTTATTTTTATTGTTTTAAAACCCAGACCGTTCATCGGACCGAAAAAATTACCGAATAAAGGGCTAACCGGTTCAACTGTTGTAACACCCCAAACAGACTACCCCCAATCTGCTGGGTGCAACATACACAATTATTCGGTGCTTATCTCTTTGGAACCATTAATTTGATTTGATAATAGTTTTAAATGCGGAAGCTTTAACAAACCACGGAGTAAAGAAATTTAGATAAGCACAAGTGCTAGCTGGCCTCAAGTACCGGTCCCATAAAGTACTTAATATAAGATTTAAACTTATAATCATACAGTCCAGTCCAAAGTCTTAATACAGAAATTTCAAACCACGACCTCCAACACATGCATATCCCACGGCAGTATTTTTAGTGATCCACAAAAACAAAACCAGGCGAGCATCTTTATCCCCACAATCTCCATCCAGCTAAGATTCTGAAGGTCCTGGGGGGAAATGAGGGTGAGCAAACCACTATGCCCAGTGAAGTTTGCTAGTATTTTCTACAATGTCAATAACTTAAAAGACATACTCAATATTTCCACAATTCATACATCAAATAATAAACAATGAAAATATATTTTTATTAACATTGTTCCATCACCGCATAATTCAATTTAATCATATCCAATAATTCATGCATGTTTTATGCATATGTCAGGTATCCATGCTATGCTTTATGCAATTATACCTGTGAGGCTCTGTCCTGCTCAACCTGCAAAACAGATAACGACCCATATCCAAATAGGTAGCCTGCAGGGCTTAAGTCTACACAAGACTAAGGCATTTAAGCCTTAAGATGCAAATATTGCCATAAAGGCAAGCATCTACGACCTTAGCACACCCCAACGAATGAAGTGTGTATGTTATAACCCAACTCATAAGTAAATAACATATTAGTGCACTAACTAGGGAACACAGCCCAGATCATCTCATCTCATCCCATTTCACAACGTTAGTACAAAAACCATTATGGTATGCATGACATGCATATAAATAGCGACGAATGCTTCATGATTCTCACATCATTCCAAAATGAGCATTTATCATTATTTGAACACATATACATGTAAGATTTTCAACAAAACAAATATCATATCGCATAATCACTATGCTCGTTAGCATTTCAACACCAAATTTCATAGAGGAAATTTTAATTACCGGAAATATTTCAACTACTGTGCTCATCATAGCAATTTATCATTTTATTAGGTCAAACCTATAATTAATATTGTAACACCTTTGAAGATGCTCAAAATATATTTTAAAAGGAAAATTCACAATTAAGTGATTAAACTTTGAATTCGAGGTTTGTAATTACATAAAATTCAAATAATATTTCCACAACTCATTTATCATAAAATTTTTGTATGTTTATACTCCAAAACAGTCCACAAAGTGCCCATAAAATCTCCATAAAGTTTGGAGAATAAATAAACATTTACACCAATTTTTAATAAAGCCCAATATGCATTTTTCTCCCAAAAAATTTAAATAAAATCTTTTATATATGTCCAATCCAAAATTTTTATTTCAAATATGTTAAAACGTGTTTATAAATGATAATAAATAAATTTGGAGCAATTTAAGCTCAAATATGCATAACACCCAAAATTCCATGTTTATGATTCAAACCCATCCAAAAACAGTTTTTAGTTTTTAGGCCGTATCTTCTAGCTCATTTATCCGAATTTAATGAGCTTTAGTGTTCTGAAAAGAATACTCGAAGTTCTAAAATTTCATGTTTCACAACCGTGGCCTAAATCCAACGTTTTGATAGTCCAAATAAGCAATTACAATAGCCTTTCTGTTTTGAACGAAAATACTTTTCGCTAAAAAACCAGTTTTTGTAAAAAGGCCATAACGTTTCACAAAAAATTCCAAATAAGGCAAGGTTGGATTCGTTAGAAAGCTAATTGAAAGACCTACAACTTTCATGAAGAAGGTTCAGATCAATTCGGCCTCTAACTAAGTCAATAACACCCAAATAGTATGCTCTGTTTTGGAGCCCAATTCATGCCAGATTTTCCTAGAACTTTCTAGGCAAACAAACACACTTTCTTCCCTTTCAATATCACCAAATCATGATATAAATTCATCAATTAAGCTAAAAACAAGGTAGAAGAGAGTAGAAACCTCACCCAATTTCGAAACTTCCATAGCCATGAAGCATTCCATGCTCAAAACCTCTATCTCCCAAATTTTCTCTCTCTCCAAACAACTCTCTCTCTCTCGACCCGATTCTCTCTCTTTCTCCTCTTTCTTTTCTCTCTTTTTCTCTCAACTTCTCTCCATCCTAGCTGCTGGAAAGCCCCCAGCCGAATCCCCTCTTGAGACATATATGTTTTGATGTCAAACAAGCCACATGTCCTTAATAGGTGGCAAGTTCTAACACATACAAATGCCACCATTAGCCATGTGTCCTAACTTGCCACATGTCACCGCATAATCAAGCCACATGTCACCTCTTGCCACATGTCCCAATCTAATTGATTCACTTGGCATCCTATTGCTTGTCTTTTGCACATGTAATGAGGGTCCACGCTAGTCCCCTACACCTCAAATTTAAAATCATACACTTAAAGGGCTAACCATCCACAATCAAAACCACACACATAAATTGCTATTTATGCACTTACTATTTTATAACTTAACATGTCCAATCTAAATAATTGGGAACATTATCATGCCCAATTTAAATAATTGGAAATATTATTATGCTCAATTTAAATAATTGATAACATAATAATCTAAAGCATAATTAATTGAAAACATTAGTATGCCAAATTAATCGGAAACATACTAATTTATAACTCAATAGGCTAATAAAATTTATCATACCCAACTTAATCAATTGGGGATATTATTATCTCCAATTTAAATAATTATAAACATAAAATTAATACCACACAAAATAAGTTAGCATAACTTAATAAGCAAGCATATAATTATATAATTAATAATTAAAGTGAAAGGGGTCTCACTCGAGTCAACCGGATTGAATCGTGACGTCATAAATATATTATTTATTTATTTATTAGAATAAAAGCTATAAATAATTCAAAATATATATTTTTTAAATGTTTGTACAATCAATTCATATATTTGAATTTATGTGCAGTCATCAAAATTGAAAATTGATAATTACTATTGATCAATCTTTATTATATATATTTTTTAAAATGCAAGATAAGAATATTGTATTATTAAATTAAGTGCTTGGGTTTCCTTTTGCTATTTGGGATTTTTTTAGACTAATTTGCCTTTTTAGCCTTCTTGGTTTTAAGAGATTTAAAAATTGGGGCTATTTTAGTCATTTTAGGACCTAAAAAAAATATGGCTAAGATAAGTTTTGGGAGCAAAATAATCTTGAAACCAGTGTCATGGGAGACATAATGCAGCTAACGCAGTTACTTTTTCTTTTCTTTTCTTTTCTTTTTTTTTTTTTTTTTTTGCTTTTTTTAACCCAAACCTGTCTCATTATTTTCATTGTTTTAAAACCCAGACCGTTCATCGGACCGAAAAAGTTACCGAGTAAAGGGTCAACCGGTTCAACCGTCGAGTCAACCGGGTTGAATCGTGACGTCATAAATATATTATTTATTTATTTAATAGAATAAAAGCTATAAATGATTCAAAATATAATTTTTTTTAAATGTTTGTACAATCAATTCATATATTTGAATTTATGTGCAGTCATCAAAATTGAAAATTGATAATTACTATTGATCAATCTTTATTATATATATTTTTTAAAATGCAAGATAAGAATATTGTATTATTAATTACGTGATTGGGTTTCTTTTTGCTATTTGGGATTTTTTTAGACTAATTTGCCTTTTTAGCCTTCTTGGCTTTAAGAGATTTTTAAAAAGTTGGGGCTATTTTAGTCATTTTAGGACCTTTAAAAAAGAAGAAGGGTTGACCGGTTTTTTAACTAAGTTGACCGAGTTGAACGGTTTTTAAATTAAATGGGTTTTTGTGGGTTAAACCAACCGGAGAGGGAATCGGTTCCCGATTGAACCGGCCGAGCCGGTCCGGGTTTGATAACATTGCTTATTCTCATTGATTGATTCTCTCTTTACCCCACCGACTTTTCTCTCCATAATCTCCTTCCCTCTCTCTATAGCAGCCTGACTGCAGGTTGAGAGCTAGAAGGTGTAAGATCAGGGGATGGGGCTGGACTGAAAGTAGGCGATTCAACTACAGCTGTAGAGCAAGGGTAGGGGCGGAGGCACCCAAATACTGCCTAGGAGCATCAAGTTTCGGAAATAGACTCAAGATCTATGGTGTACAATTCCAAAGGATCATCATCTTTTCAATGGACATAGAGCATAAGATTTTTCTACATTAAACAGTCCAAAAGGATTTGCTTCATCTGAGGATGCAAGACACTCATAACTTTTTGTATGTTTTCTTTTTTCCAATGAAAAAATGATTTCATTAATGTTACAGTACACTTCCTTTGGGTCAAAGAAAGAAATGGAAGCAGGGCTTGTGTTTTGGGGTCTTACAAGAAACAAAATATCGATTTGATCTTCAATCCCCTGGAAAAAGAGAGGATCAGTACCTTGAAGCTGGCTTCTTCCTTGATGAAGAGAGAGAGATTGGAGAATGAAGAAGATGCCTTTTTTGTTTTTTTTTTTTTTTTGTTTTTTTTAAAGGGAAAATGGCTTGTTTTCGGTGTAGAGGAAATGGATTAAAAAAGAATAAGAAATGGAACAGCATTAGCGGCTTTCCATCCCCAAAATGCTGGTTTCTAGGTCATGGTCCCAAAACTCATCTTAGCCATTGGATATTCAAAAAATTGACGTGGCGTGATCCCATTTAAATGCAAGTAAATGCTAGCACAATTTGACCCAAGAAGAGGATCCCAAGGCGTCAATTTGGGGACAAATGATGCATCGTGCATCGTCGTTTTGGGCATAATTGAAAAAAAAATAATGCTACATATCCTAAAATAATATCTCAAAAAATATCTAAAGACATTCTAGCCTTTGTAAGGAGAGTATTTTTGCTTAAATACACTTGTGGATTAATATTTTTGGGACATATAATATAATATTTTAAGGAAAATGCTAATCCCCCATTTCATTTCCCGTTTAGTATTCCCGTTAAACAAACTAGCAAAACTAGCCCCACTAAAACAAAACCCAATACCACTTAGCTAAAATCAACACCACCATGAACTGCCTTGAAAACGACAAAACCACCTTGAAATAACCACAACAATCCACCAGCACTTACTCTCCTTTTGCTCCCGTACATTCTTATTCTCTTCTATTATTCTTTTTTTTTCCTTTCTTACTCTTGTGAAAAATTGTGACCGCTAAAAACTGTCATAGTTTTTCTTAGTAACATTTATGAGAAACGACAGTTGGATATTGCTATGATTTTTGGCATACTTGACATGTAAAAGGCTTCGTTTGTTTCACCGTAAAACATTTGTTGTAAAATGTTTTACATGTTTTCCGGGGTTTGGTTGCACCAGAAAATATGGTCAATAGAAAACTAGCTTTTGGTCAATAGAAAACTGATCAAAAAATACACTATTTTACATCTCATTGTTTTACGCCCAAGTTTTCCGTAAAACACTCTAAACAGAGCATCGCGCGCCTCTCAATCTCTCGGTAAGCTCTCTCTTCTCTCTTCTAGAACAACTCCATATGCACTCGCTTTGTTTCTGAAATATCGATTCTGTGGTCTCTTCAAAGATCGTCATCTCCATTTCCCGTTCATAAAAAGGTTCGATTTCCATTTTCCTTCTCTCTCTACCTTTGTGATTTTGTATTTTCGTTTTTGAAAAATACGAAATTAGGGTTTGTGTTTTTCACAACTCTCTCTCTCTCTCTCTCTCTCTCTCTCTCTCTCTCCCTGTAGTTAGGAAAGCTTCGTTCGCACTATTGAAATTAGGGTTTTGTTTGTTTTTATTTATTTTTTTCTGATTCAGTTCATGTACCGTTTGGTTGCTGAAAAACCAAAGGAAAATAAAATAAAATAAAATTATTCGGAAAGAAACTTGTTGTCTCGTTGCTGAGAAATTATGGTTTTCTTGATTCTCTGTTTGGTCACCGAGAAAACAAAGGAAAATGAAAGAAATTAATATAAAGAATATAAAATAAATTTTGGGTCTTATGATATTTGCCGTTTTGGGTTCCGAGAAAACAATAAATCAACTCAACTAGACCTGATAGTCTTGAGTGGAGTTTTGTTTTGTTTTGTTTTCCTATTCTCTCACTGGTTTTTTTTTTTTTAATTTTATTTCCTCACAGTTTCCCCGCAACCAAATGGAGCATTAGGGTTTGAAATTATTGAACAAATTTCTTTCCTCACTTTTTTTCCTCGTTATGTGTATATAAATATATTATTCTTTTGTATGATTTGACATTAATTTGATGATGATACATGATGGAATTTCAAGGATGCCCCCGTCAGATGTTAGTAGAATTTCCTGAACGATTGATTTTGAACAGCATTTATGTTAGCATTTTTTTAGGGTACAAAATTGTTATTGTGAATATCTGCGACCGATGCTGTAGGATCATCTTCAGGGTTCTATATAGTGATGCTGCTTCAAATTTAATAGCTGCAATTTTCTGTAATGGCATCATTTTTGTGAGATATCCAAGCATATTCTATGTTCATTAGATGATGTTATTATGCAAGTACTTAGAAAGTGGTTGTATTTGTCTTATGTAAATTTGGGTTTAACTGATTTTAAACGATATTTGTATCTCCTAAACCTCCATTAATAGTGTTTGAGAAACTTGAGGAAGAGACACGGCGATAGAGTCCTTACTCCTTAATCTTCAAGATTATATGCAGACTGAAAATCTGGTTGTGGATAACTATGTTGGTTCTTTCTATGGGTTTGTGATTAACTTAAGTTTGGTTCTTTCTAGGCCAGCACAATGACATGCTAGGTTCAGCATGACACTTAAGAATTATTCAATCATACAACTTCTGGTGTTGAATGAAATTTCTTTGCAGCAATTTTGTATTCCATAAAGCTTGGGGCCGTTTCTAGCTCAACCATCCCAAAGCTTGCTTTGGCAGGATCAACAATAGACTCTGGGTAATGGCCTACATATGATTATTGCAAAGCTTTTCTGAATTTCTGCACAGTTTGTGTACTAGTGAATGGTGTAAAATATTTCTTGAAACTCTTCTTAATTAGTAATCCCATGTATGCATTTTTCCTGGCATCTTTAATTGATTCCTCACCCCTATTAGAATTTCCTGAATATATTTATGTAATTGTGATTTTAAGTGTGATATTATGGCTTAGTCTGCATAAACCATGCTTAAAAGTTAAACCTAGGAAAAAGTGAGGACTAAACTTTGGTAACCGGAGTCCTTAATCTTCAAGATTTGACATGCAGGTTGTGGAAATACTGAAAATCTGGTTGTTTTTTTTCTGGGTTTGTGATTAATTTCATGTGTTTTGGATTGATTAATTGTCAATTCATGGAGATACTCTACAGTATGCCTCTCTTACTAATTTTATTTTTATGAAAATCAACATATCTATTTTGTAATGTAGATGGATGACCCATCACTTCGTCTTGCTATTATGGGGGCAGCTGCATCTGTTTTTGCTGTTGGTATTGTACTTTTGAAAGAATTAAGATCTAGGAGTGTCATACCTAGAGAACCTCATGTCAATCGAGAGTATGAAAGAGAGGCATATATGAATAGTATCCTTTATAGAGGTGATCAGCATTGTGTCTCTCAAATAAGGATGAGACCCATTGCTTTTTATGAACTATGTAAAATTCTAGCACATAATAATTTACTTCAAGAGACCATTCACATGTCCATTAGGGAACAAGTATTGATTTTTACACACACTATTGAGCATAATGTGAGGTTTCGAGTTGTTGGTGGGAGGTTTTTTAGATCGATTGAGACGGTGCACCGATACTTTAAGCATGTCCTTGGAGCAATTTTGAAATTACACAAACACGTGATCAAACTACCTGATAATTAAAACCCCCTTGAAGATTAGGAATAACAGCACGTTTTACCCCTATTTTAAGGTAAGTTTAAAGGTTTTCATCTTTCCCTTTTTATACTTATAAAGATCCAAAAAAAAAAAAAAAAAAGAGTATAACTTATAGTGGTCATCATTAGGATTGTGTGGGAGCAATTGATGGAACTCTTGTTTGTACATCAGTTCCAACGGAAATGCAAGGAAGGTTTCGTGGTCGAAAGGGTGGAATAGTACAAAATGTTCTTGCTGCCATTACCTTTGACGTAAAATTCTCATATGTATTAGCTGGTTGGGAAGGAAGTGCACATGATTCACATGTCTTGAATGACGCACTCAATAGGCCAAGGGGATTACAAATTCCAGAAGGTATTCTAATACTAGAAAGTGATTTTCTTTTTATTATGGATAGTGATGTTCGAAGTGATTTTTTATTTTTTATTTTTCCCTTCTTCATTGTAGGTAGATATTATCTTGGTGATGCTGGTTATGGAGTCAGGAAAGGAGTTATCTCTCCTTATCGTTCTGTTCGTTACCATTTGAATGAGTTTAACGATAATCCTCCAAGAAATGGCAAAGAATTATTGAATCTTTGTCACTCTTCTTTACGCACTACCGTTGAGTGTTGTTTTGGAATTTTAAAGAAACGTTTTCGTGTCTTAGATGCAGAACCTTTTTGGTCATTCCCAACACAAGTGGATGTAGTCTTAGCATATTGTATCATTCAAAACCACATAATTGGGGTTGACCCTTTAGACTCGATTGTGAACGATGTGGCTCTTGATACACAATTTGAAAATGGAAGTACAAGTAGAAGAGTCCAACAATCACAAAGAGAAATCCAAGGAGAAAATAGAGAATGGGTCAAAATACGAGATGACATTTGTCGTGCCATGTGGGATGATTATGTTGTTAGGGAGTGAATACAATATCTTTGATTTAGTTGGTTGTGTAATGGATCTTTTTATTATTCAAGACCTAATTGTTTCCCTATATGTTTATGAATTTTATGTAATTGTTGACATTCTTAAATTTTATGAATTTATGATAGTTCTTGGTTATATACTTGATCGTATTTGTTTGTTGTAGCAAACTAGCAATGGGAGTGAAAAAGGACACTCAGAAGGAGAAGGATGTCAAAAATTTTAGGTGGTCACAACCTATGGAAAACTTGTTACTTGAGATACTTGCTGATGAGGCTCTTCAAGGAAATAAGCCATCCAACATATTTAAACCTTCATCGTATAGAAAAGTAGTCGAAGCAATCAATGAGAAATTTGGGGTTGATTATAGTCAAAAGAATGTGGAGAATCATTTTAGGACACTCAAAGGCAATTGGAATACTATCACAGGACTCCGCCAGAAAAGTGGTTTTGGATGGAACGATGATTTGAAAATGATCACTTGTGATAGGAATGTGTACGACGAAGCAATTGTGGTAAGAAATTTATTTTTATCATTATAGATGTTTACAAATAACTGCATTATTAAATATGATCTCATATTTGTTTTTTGGTCATCTTCTCCTTTCCCTTCTTAATATAGGCACGTCCCAGCCATGCAAATTTTCTAAACAAGAAAATTGAGATGTATGATGAGTTGGCTTTGGTTGTGGGTAAAGACATGGCCACAGGATCTTTTTCCAAGGGAGTTACTGATATAGATGGGAAGGGAGTTAATGATGTCAAACTTGAGTTCCTCAAATACAATTGATCTTGACAATGATCTTGAAGAGGTATCCTTAAAGAAGCAGGCTGATTCCTCAACTCAAACAAGATCCCATAGAAAAAGGAGTCATGCTAGCATGCTTGATGACACTATTTTCAAAGATTTGTCATCACAGATGGGAAAGATTGCTAGTGCAATCCAAGAGGCTTCTTTACATTCGCACAAATTTTTTTAGTAACCTTTACGAAGAAGTCATGAAAATTGAAAGGTTTGACGAATCCATGCTTGCATCTGCATTTGATCATTTGAATGAGAATAAAGTATTAGCTAGGTCATTTATGTTGAAAAGTGACAAGCTTCGCAAGCAATGGTTGGACAACTTCTTTTACCGAAATGGTTGAAGTTGTTTAAGAAATTGAATCTAAAGAAATTTTTAACTATATAGGTGCTTTTTGGACAATGTATTTGTAGGTGCTTTTTAACTATGTAGGTACTTTTTGGACAATGTATGAAAGGCACTTTTAACTTTTTGGATAATGTAGGTGCCAATTTATGATTGTCTATTTTAAGTATATTTCGAATTTTGAGAAGTATGGTTATTTTGAATTATGAAAAATATGGTTAATTTTTTAATTTTTTGAATTATGAAAAGTTTGATTGACTTTTTGAATTATGAGAAGCATGATTAATTTTTTGAATTATGGAAGGATGAAATTATAATGTTTGTGGATTATGAAAATAACGTATATACCAAACACCATAAAACGTTTTCTAGAAAATGTGTTTTGGAAAATGAATTTTTTGTGCGTACCAAACACATGAAAACGTTTTCCAATTATTTTCAAGGTCGCTACCAAACACAGGAAAATGAGTCAGTTTTCCAGAAAATGTTATTTGGAAAATGAATTGTTTTCCAAATGACGTTTTACGGTAAAACAAACGGAGCTTAAATTGCAGTATCCTCACAGAATAGGTTCTTGGATAGTGCTTTTTAATTAAATTACACCTACCATTCACATGAGTATGGTCAATTGAATGTTGCATCCCTCACATAATAGGTTCTTGGAATGCCCTATTATCGCACCTCATGATATCCAATATGTAACAATCTAGTATGAACCCTCAGAATGAATGTGTTCCCGCATATCTGCAGCCAAACACATCCACCATAAAGATCCGCCTATCTTGTAATGGTAGGAGGCAAGGATAAAGCATTCGTGTGCCTCTTCCTTACAATTTAAATTTGAAAATGAGGGGTTTTAGGTCTCATCAGATTAAACATACATCGTATGCATACATATATCACATATATAAATTCATTAACCATTCTTTCTTATCAGTACAATAATGATACTCCCACTGTACATTAAGGAAGGGGACACTATCATTAAGGACATATAATAATATGGTTAATGGGCCCCTAATAAAATACATCTAGCATATATATATATATATATATATATATATGGGCCTTATAGAAAGTTTATGAACTTTTAAAGTTGGGCCCAACTAGAGCCATTAGCTGAGCCCTAGGTCTAATGTGGGTTATGTGATCGCAATTTTAACCTGTAACTATTACATTAAAGAAAAGAGCTTCTCAAGGTCTTCTCTTTGTCCTCCCACTGCTCCATGTATCCTCGGGTCCACCACGTACCTTCTCGATCTTCAAAGTACATTTACAATAAACAAAGAAATGGTATAAAGGAATAGGGGATTACATTTGGGAGAAAAGGGAGAAGGCATGCAAGCCTTAATTAAAATTACATCACCAAAATTTAACTACTTAAATTTTCAACCCATAAAAGAAAACACATCTCATGCGGCCAATCACATCTCATTTTAATTGGTCTTTTAAGTCCATAACTTTCCATTTATTATACAATCTAATGGCATAAAATAAAGCAACAAAGGAACAAAAGACAAATGGCAATGGCATGTATTTAAAAATTAAAGTAATATTTTACTTTTAGTGCTTTCTCAAAACACCAAGAATCTGCCCTTGTTTTGTAATAATTATTTGCACCATTTAAAACAACTTTTAAATGTGAGAACACCTTTGTTCACTAGGATTTTCAGTGTTTTTTCCAATGGTACGGGTCTCGTTAAGTGATTCCAACGTTTGATATCACTTTAGGGTCTTTTGTGACTTTAACTCCAAATCGTGACAGATTTGAGTATCGGTCATAAAATGCTTTGTGCGGCTGTCTAAAGTCAAAATAAATTGTGGGAACTATTCCTACATTTAGTTAAGACCTTATATTAGTGAAGTTGATAGGTGGCCTGTTGTAAAAATCATTAGAACCAATTTAAAATGAATTTACAACATGGTAACAGTTGCTACCCAGAAAAAACAGCAACATGGTAACAGTTGCTGCCCAGAAAAAACAGCACACTGTTATGACTTTATAAAATTTATAAATCATTTCAAAGCAATATATTTTCATGTACTAACCATTAGAACAATTCAATATATCAGTATGGATGATCCCTAAGCATTTTAATCCAATTAAAAAGCCCAACACCAAGTGTTTAATCCTAAATCCCCAAAATTTGGCAATTAGGGTTTCCAAAACTCAATTTCACATTCGTTCTATTTTTCTTCACACTTTTTGATTTACAAACTTTTCAAATAATTATAAAATTAAGAAAATCATGTAATAAAACATTTGTGAAGAGGCAAGAATGAAATCAAGGGCCAGAATTGGCCGTGACACACTTAGGGTCAAAAACCCTAGTGTGGCCGTGAACCTCAAGAGGAGATTGGGAATTAGGGTTCTGTGATTTTTTATTATTTCAAGATCCAAAATCATAAATAATCATGTCACAATGTAGGGTTTCACAAATCCCAATCATATCATCCAAAATTTAGGGTTTCCAATTTAAAAAGATTCAAATCCATAGAATCTTGAAATTTCAAGAAAGTTATGAATTAAAGCTTTTATCCAAATAGGAAACTTACCTAAATAATCATAGAGTTTCTTAAACTTCTATGTGCAGCCACCATGTATCAATTAATCCAATTAATTAACATTCAAATCAACTCACAATAATCCTATTTACTATCACATATCAAAATAGGCAAGAAGACAATTAAAGAAACTAATTTGATTAGGGTCTTTCAAAATTCAAACTAATGAATCAAGATTAGGGTTTTGTCCATAACCTAGCCTCCATCCCTAGGATTACCAAACCCTAAGTGCCGTAACCCTCTAGGGTTTCAAATCCATGTGCAGAAATTTGCAAGAATGAAGATAACCTTACCATGGCCGAACCTAGCTTGGGTTTCTCCTTCCTATGCCGAATTTCCATTAGGGTTACAAACCCTAAGTAAGCCTCCATGTGCAGCCGCCAATACTAGGGTTTCCAAACCCTAGTGGCCGAAACTCATAAGGGTTAAAGAACCCTAGTGCAGCCCACATCCAAACCGTCCATGACTAGGTTTACAAGAACCTTAATTGCAAAATTAAAACAAAACAAGAAAGGGTTCAAGAACCCTAGGGCCGAATCCTCCAAAGAGGTTTTCTCAAATCTTATTTGATCAAAAACAATTTTTAATACATGCCATACAAAGCCATTCATGATTCGAATCATGGTTTGAGTTGGCTCTGATACCACTGAAAGAAAACACATGGGAACACAGCGGAAAGTAAACAATAAAATTTTTTCCATTGTATTCATCCAAGAATCGAACTCAAACGATGGAACGAATCTTAAACAATTAATCAAACATTAATTAAAGCTTACTCGTGTTCCTTTGTAGATGCTACCCTCGCAAAACTTTGAGCTCCAAACATATGGTAGCCTCCAATGAAAGTCCACACGAGCCTAAAACTTCTTGAGTTCCTTGTTCTTCACAACCCTTGTGAGAGAAAGCAAGCTTGAGAGGGAGAGATAGAAAGGACGGCTACTAGAGAGCGGGCATGCATGTGATGGCCGACCCTAGGGCTTCTTCCCTTTAATTTATAAACCTCTCCTTTTTTAATGACGTTTGGTTACAAGTGCTAGCTTGACCATAACTCATATTAAATAGTAATATCCTAATTTAGTATATCCTTAATCCCTTTAATTATTAACTCTTAATAACAAGGAATAAGCTTATATATAAATTAGAATATCCCCTCCCACAAAATCAAGATAATCACTTAAGCTCTTATGTGTGTGACCCATTGGGTTCACCCCAACCTAGTAGTGGCTCGGGAACATCGCATGTTTCCCAAAATAGAAACTTTATATTTTTGGTTCAATTGGAACTATTCCAATTTTGCCCTCAATGATAACACTTATCATTAGGCTAACACTAGTCATGACTGACGTCTAGCAATGTGTCATGACATGCCCTAGGTGTGGGTGAATATACATGTATAAATGAACCCTTCGTGTAGTAGATAATCCTTCACCTAACAATGCCACGATTAAGTTATTTGGATATGGATTCATGTCAAACCCTAACTTAATCTTCTTTCACCAAATTACAAACTCAATTAGGTTAACCCATGAAAACACTTTTCCTTGGTTACCTTCTGCTTTGACCAAAGACTTCATTGAGTTAATATTTGTGAATTAACTGTGACATTCTCCCTTTAATATTAAAGGTGGTGATCCCCTATTGCACACTCACCTATCATCATATATAACTTACTAAAGCCAATAAGTATCGATTACATCCTTGAGATCAAGGGTGAACAAGATACGATCAAACTCTAGGAATTCATTTATAAGATAACCAGTGGTGTCTCAGGTATGAGGATTACAAATGTGACTATACACATGAGCAGTTTTTTGACATTCAAATACATTTCCATAAGCTGTACTCATATCGGTCACGTTCAGTGTACTTGTTCTCCAAAAAGCACTCACAGGTTTACTATAGTGTTTCTACACAGATGGCTTGAGACTCACCATCCTCCCATTGGAGCTAGTATAACCTGAGCTAATCTTAACGGTTTATTATCGCCCAAATAAATAAACCTATGATCAGGAACATATCTAGAATAGATGTTCTTGGGAATTGCATGTCTCTCTATCTCAACACTTAAGATACAATTCTCTATCATACTTGTTAGCCTTATGGCTTCCACCCTTGTTGGTTGATTTTAATGATAACAATCATTGCCTTGTTATTCTATTTGATTTGCATCTTGTGTTTATTTGCAAGCATGAATTGTGGTAAAATTCATGATGTTCTTTATATCTTTGTATGATGGATTTATTATTGTATCATTGATTTGTTTTACCTAAAATATGCATATGCTTCTTTAGTAATATTTTGCATGTATGCATATTGTTAGGGGGAGCCACAAATCATTGATTGCTTTATTTATTATATATGAAAATTGTGCCTAATGTTTGTCATCAACAAAAAGGGGGAGATTGTTAGCCTTGTGGCTTCAATCCAACTTTGTTGTATGATTTTGATGATAAAAAACATTGTGTTATGTTTATTCAATTGTGCATATGAATACTTTGTTATACACTCATGCTTAATTGTCAAACCTTATTGAGTGTTTATATGGCTAACCTTGTTGAGTGATTGACATTATCCTATAGTTCTTATATATCCATTTTAGTATATATTTATTACGAACAGGATTTGGAGTCTCATTGAAAGAGGCTCAAACCATCATGAAGCACATGCACTACAATGAACCTTATGTGGATTTGAATATGTCGCATATTCACTTAAAGACCATGAAGAGAGCTATTGCATTGATGCAATCCTATCATGAGCCACAACATTATTGAAGTGTAATGATGAAGCCAAGCAAGCCTAGCACAAGCCAAGCTCAAGTGTTGAAGATTTTGTTTTTGTTCTTGTGTGAGTGCTTAGGATTTATATTATAAATCTCTCTATAGGATGAACTAATTGGCTCAATTGACTATGACTTAAAGATCATAGGTTTTAACTTGGAAAATCACATTTTGGTCATAAAATTGATTCAAACTCATAATGGGCTTTATGAACTCAAAAGACAAAATGTTTTTGAAATGCTGAGTTTTTGCTGACGAAAACTTTCAACTTAAAATTGGTATATCTCTCTCATCTGGACTCCGTTTTCGATGATTTTTGGCGGCCACGGAAAGCTTGAGAAGTCTAGTTTTTGAATATGTAACTTTCATACAAAATTTTTTTGGGGGTTATTCGACTAACCCTTGATGATTAGTCGACTAACAGTTTCCTAGTAGACTAATCACCCCTGATTAGTCGACTAATGGCAGGTCAGTAGCCTGTTTTGGGAAAATAAGTTCCTAGTCGACTAACACACCCTTCCTAGTCGACTAACCGTGCCCGGGAACATTTTCAAAGGTATTTTTAAGCCTTCTAGTTGACTAATCAAGTGTGCCTAGTCGACTAATCGACCCCCTGTTCAATAACAGTTAGTTTTTAACACTCCAAACGGCTATATTTTGACCCCCAACAGCCATATATGTTTTGGAACCTATTTATACTCATTTTATGGGTCTTGAATCAACTAATGATCATACACAAACTCAAGCTTATCTAGTATTCATCATTCTTGTGTGATTTAATCACTTACAATCATTATTCTCTCTTGAGCCATTGAATAGTTCTTAATCTTTGAGAGATTTTAGTGTGAGCTTCATTATTGTACATCTTCTACTCATTAAGGAGTGTACTTTATTGTACTCAAACCTCATATTGTAATATTGTGAGTTGTAAGGGTTGAGTGTAACCCTTGTAGGTGAGAATCTACCACCTAGAAAGTAGATTGTGGGTGAGTTGTCTTCCACCTTGAAATGAAGGAGTGATCCATAGTGGATTGTGAAATCCTCAAGACGGGGCTCTTGAGGCGTGGACGTAGGCGGAGACCGAACCACGTTAACTCTTGTGTTTGAATCTCTCTAACTCTTCTCTTGCATTTCAATTTATATACTTGCTATATATTGTTGAGTTGTGATTCTTTCTTGCTCTCTCATTTCCAATTAAATTTGTTAACTTATTTATATTCCGCTAAATTTAATTGGACCTAATTTTTAATTTGGTAATTTTTGTTAAAGTTTGCAATACCTCTATTCACCCCCTCTAGAGGTATATACTTGGGCCAACAATTGGTATCAGAGCAGGTGCTCTATATTTGTTAATCCTATTGAGCTAAAGATATTTGTTCAAACTTGATTATTTGATTGTTTTCAAAGAATGAATTTTGAAAATTATTGTCTTGGTGTTCATGATCATGAATTTGATGAATCCACCTCTTCTAGATGTGTAAATGATTTTGATGATGATTTTGTTGAAAAACCATCTTATGAGGATCTTATAAAATTCTGTGAACATGCTTTGAAGAAATGTGATGCTTTGAATAAGATCAACAAATCATTGCAAAATGATATATCTTCTATTTCAAAAGAGAAAATGGCTCTTCAAGAGCTAAATTCAACTTTGGTTAAAAATATTGAGTTTTTGAGAAACACCACTTCCACCTCAATTTCATCAAGTAACTTTGAAGATTTGAAAAATGAAAATTCTACTTTGAAAATTGAAATTAAGAGTCTAAAACAAAATTTGAGAATTTGTGAAAATGAAAATGTTTCTTTGACAAATGAAAAGTTTTCTTTGACAAAAGAAAGAAACTCTTTGAAAATGGAAAATGGTATTTCAAAAATAGTTCATATTTTAAAACCAAAGGAGCTACCTCATGTTATCAAGGCAAGACCCAAATATATTCCTACTTGCCATAATTGTGGTGGTAAGGGACACATTCGTCCCAAATGCCCAAGACCTAAAGCCAAGACTTTTGTAAATAAGAGTCGACGATATGGCTTGAAGAACATAGCTGGGAAAATTGTGCATGAACCTATACACACACATCACTTTCCTAGATTTATTCCCATTTGCCATCATTGTGGCAAAAAGGGTCATATAAGACCAAATTTCTATAACCTCTTAAGAGACTATAGAAGGACCCCATATGATTATGGACCTTATATTAGTCATGAATATAGGAATAGGTATTTGCCTCCTAAGGTTGCCTTGGAGCAACCAAAGGTGAAAACTATATGGGTTAGGAAGGATGATCCTATCTCACATAGTGTTTGATTCCCATAGTCCGAAATGACTATAAACTATCATGTGTCCGAAAATGACATTAAACTATCTTGCTTTAGTTTGTAATGAATTATACTTGTTAATGCTTACTTATCATTGCATAATCTCTCTTTATGATATTTTGAGCATATGTTTATTTATGATGATTATTCTAATGTTTATTGACTTTTTGGAAGAGAAATGTTTGTGTGCATAGATTAAAGAATAACCTATCTTTGGGTGACAAAGAATTGAAGTCATGCACTCAATCATTGATGATGGAAGATATTCAATATTCTAATCATGAGGTGATGAAGATCACTAGCCAAGGAAATCCACCATCAACTCTTCAAAGATAAAGGAAATGAACATCAACGTTTGATATCAACATTGGTTGGTAATTTGTAAGAATTTCTTTTAAAATTCTTGTTCATAACTCCTTCTATGTCATGTGCTTATAATTCAAATTAAATCATATGCTTGAAACTTACTATTCTTTGATTGCAAGATGAAGAGATTTGTTATGTAATGACTTAGGAGTTATAACATCTTTCATTGATTGATTTATTGCTTAACATGATTTTTTGATGATTCCTATTAACTTTCATCTGTCTTAGCATGATGATTGGAAGCAAATGTCATAAATGTATTATTTGTCTATCAATATGATGTATTGATGTTTATTGATGATATACATTTGCCTAGTCTTTTGCCATGTATGCATGAATGATTGATTTTTGAAGCTAAATCTTTTTTAAAATACTTTGATGCAAAAGGGGAGATTTGTTTTTAAATGAAGCATTGTCTTAGCAATGACATTTTGTTGAAACTCTTGATTATTCTAAAATAATTATCTTTGTTTATTGCTAAAGATAATATTTTGATTGAATATTATTTGAAACTATTGGTACATTCTTGTTTAAACCATTTTCTAGTTGGATGTCTTATTGCTTAAAACTTGACTCTTCTTAATTGGTTTAATCAATATGTATTAATCTTGATGTTTAAAAACCCCTTTAAGCTTGGATATTTTGAGTTTATTAAATTGGCATTTCATTAATGTTACTTTTCTTGCCTATTGCATTTGTTAATCAACAATTAGTATTAATTGGTATCTTCATCATTTGGTATTTTTTTTTGTTTCTTCTAAATTGGTATTTCTTTGTGTGAAAAGAAGAAAAATCCTTTTTCAAAACAATGCATTCTTTTTGGGGGAGATAAGGATTTATTTATTGAACTTTTGTTCTCTTATATGTTGCCTCTACTTGGTATCTTTTTGTTAATTCCAAAGGGGGAGAATTATGCATAATCTTTGATATAATATTTGATATTATTTGTTATGCATAGTATTGGTAAAATATGCATGATGAAATGAATATGAATCATATATGGATTTGATACCTACAATATGCTCATGCTTAAATATTATTGGTATCCTTTTATTTATGCATATTGATAGGGGGAGCTACAAATCCTTAGTTGATATATTCACTCTCATATGCAATATTTTACTCAATGATTGTCATCAACAAAAAGGGAGAGATTGTTAGCCTTATGGCTTCCACCCTTGTTGGTTGATTTTGATGATAACAATCATTGTCTTGTTATTCTATTTGATTTGCATCTTGTGTTTATTTGCAAGCATGAATTGTGGTAAAATTCATGATGTTCTTTATATCTTTGTATGATGGATTTATTATTGTATCATTGATTTGTTTTACCTAAAATATGCATATGCTTCTTTAGTAATATTTTGCATATATGCATATTGTTAGGGGGAGCCACAAATCATTAATTAATTTATTTATTATATATGCAAATTGTGCCCAATGTTTGTCATCAACAAAAAGGGGGAGATTGTTAGCCTTGTGGCTTCAATCCAACTTTGTTGTATGATGTTGATGATAACAAATATTGTGTTATGTTTATTCAATTGTGCATATGAATACTTTGTTATACACTCATGCTTAATTGTCAAACCTTATTGAGTGTTTATTTGGCTAACCTTGTTGAGTGATTGACATTATCCTATAGTTCTTATATATCCATTTTAATATATATTTATTAAGAACAGGATTTGGAGTATCATTGAAAGAGGCTCAAGCCATCATGAAGCTCATGCACTACAATGAACCTTATGTGGAT
Organism: Hamamelis virginiana; assembly: GCA_017140935.1. Lineage (NCBI taxonomy): Eukaryota > Viridiplantae > Streptophyta > Magnoliopsida > Saxifragales > Hamamelidaceae > Hamamelis > Hamamelis virginiana. The sequence goes on along the minus strand of JAESVK010000669.1, from coordinate 5,308,709 downwards.
TTGAATATGTTGCATATTCACTTAAAGACCATGAAGAGAGCTATTGCATTGATGCAATCCTATCATGAGCCACAACATTATTGAAGTGTAATGATGAAGCCAAGCAAGCCTAGCACAAGCCAAGCTCAAGTGTTGAAGATTTTGTTTTTGTTCTTATGTGAGTGCTTAGGATTTATATTGTAAATCTCTCTATAGGATGAACTAATTGGCTCAATTGACTATGACTTAAAGACCATAGGTTTTAACTTGGAAAATCACATTTTGGTCACAAAATTGATTCAAACTCATACTGGGCTTTATGGACTCAAAAGACAAGATGTTTTTGAAATGCTGAATTTTTGCTGACGAAAACTTTCAACTTAAAATGGGCATATCTCTCTCATCCAGACTCCGTTTTCGATGATCTTGGCTGCCACGGAAAGCTTGAGAAGTCTAGTTTTTGAATATGTAACTTTCATATAAAACTTTTTTGGGGGTTAGTCGACTAACCCTTGATGATTAGTCGACTAACAGTTTCCTAGTAGACTAATCACCCCTGATTAGTCGACTAATGGCAGGTCAGTAGCCTGTTTTGGTAAAATAAGTTCCTAGTCGACTAACACACCCTTCCTAGTCGACTAACCGTGCCCAGGAACATTTTCAAAGGTATTTTTAAGCCTTCTAGTCGACTAATCAAGTGTTCCTAGTCGACTAATCGACCCCCTGTTCAATAACAGCTAGTTTTTAACACTCCAAACGGCTATATTTTGACCCCCAACGGCCATATATGTTTTGGAACCTATTTATACTCATTTTATGGGTCTTGAATCAACTAATGATCATACACAAACTCAAGTTTATCTAGTATTCATCATTCTTGTGTGATTTAATCACTTACAATCATCATTCTCTCTTGAGCCATTGAATAATTCTTAATCTTTGAGAGATTTTAGTGTGAGTTTCATTATTGTACATCTTCTACTCATTAAGGAGTGTTCTTTATTGTACTCAAACCTCATATTGTAATATTGTGAGTTGTAAGGATTGAGTGTAACCCTTGTAGGTGAGAATCTACCACCTAGATAGTAGATTGTGGGTGAGTTGTCTTCCACCTTGAAAGAAAGCAAGTTGTAAAGGTTTCTCCACCTAGAAGGAGTGATCCATAGTGGATTGTGGAATCCTCAAGACGGGGCTCTTGAGGCGTGGACGTAGGCGGAGACCGAACCACGTTAACTCTTGTGTTTGAATCTCTCTAACTCTTCTCTTGCATTTCAATTTATATACTTGCTATATATTGTTGAGTTGTGATTCCGTCTTGCTCTCTCATTTCCAATTAAATTTGTTAACTTATTTATATTCCGCTAAATTTAATTGGACCTAATTTTTAATTTGGTAATTTTTGTTAAAGTTTGCAATACCTCTATTCACCCCCCTCTAGAGGTATGTACTTTGGCCAACAATACTATTCAAGGACATTATCATGAACAGTTATAAATAACACAAGTTTACATGATAATATAAAAGTCATTTTATAGATGAATAAGAATCATATAAGAACATAAATGAAATAAAGTTCCCTAAGTACAACCTACTAATTGGTTTTAGGGCACACTTCTAACAATAAAGTTATCTACAATCCACGATGACTAGTAAAAACGTCTCGCGATCCGCGGTGGCCGGTTCACAGCTGCAAAAACTTACTGGAGAAGAACCCTCTTACCGCTGTGGCAACTCACCGGAGGACCAGCCCAAGCTTTCTCAACTCGCCGGAGAACCAGCCCATGCCCAAGCCCAAGCTCTCTCAACTCGTTGCAAACCTGTGCCTCTATCTTCTCCGGCAACCTCTGCTCCGGCGACTGGTATGTGGTTCTTTTTTTTGTTTTGTTTTGTTTTTTTGTTTTTTTTTGTTTTTTGTTTTTTGTTTTTGTTTTGTTATGTTGTAAAATTTGTAATGCATGTTTACCAGATAAAAAATAATCAAGAACAATGGAAAAATAATATGTGTTATACAGCCCAAGACTTTCTCCCTAACTTACCCTTTTTTGTTGTTATTGTAAAATTTGTAATACATGTTTACTAGATATAAAATAATCAAGAACAATGGAAAAATAATGTGTTATATAGCCCAAGACTCTCTCCCCGACTTGCCCTAATGATTCTCATCTTCATTATGTCATTTCTTTGTGGTTGAAATAGCCCATTTTTAGAGAAAAGTTCAAATGAGGTTACGTTTATAGCTATCGAAATATTAAGCTGATTTTGAATGCAACCAAAAAGAAATGCGAATGAGGTGACTTTTCTCCAAAAATGGGGGACTCTAAGAATTTGTAAAATCACATGTTGTAAGCACAAACTCTCAAAAGGCTTCACGACAATGTTGTGACTATATGTGCTTGTTGAATTTGGGATCCTCAATTTTTTTTTTCTCTTTTACTTTTAGCTATCACCCTGAGTTGTCAAACTTTTAGTTCGACTATTTTTATTTTATTTTTTTTTTTGTGTGTAAGGTAGTCCATTAACACATGAAATATGAAAAGTTGTAATGGCAGCTTCTCATGAAATCTTAAAAGTCGTCTCATACTGTCAGTTTGGTAATGGCTCTAACTTTCCTTAATGGTACCATTCTAGATGATGGATTTATGCCTTGAAGTTCTATGTGAATTTCAATGAAGTTATTCAATTTCAATAGGACGACCAAGCATGTATAGTGAGGTTGAATGGTGACATTTTGTATGTTGAATGGTGACATTTAAATTTCTCATCTCTCATTTCAATGTTCGTAAGACCGACCGTTGGATTAAATGCTCATCTTCCGTATGCCATGCCTGCAAAAAATCTCAGTGATCCGACGGTTGGTTTTTGAAAAATGCCACTGTGAAAATATGCAACTTTTTTGTTCTTCAGAATATCACCATTTTTTTTAACCTCATTGGTCTTTAAAAACCAACAGTCGAATCATTGTGATTTTTTTGCAAGTATAACATAGAAAAGAGGGCCATCTAATTCAACTTCAATTTTATGTTTTGTCGTCTAAATTTGGCCATATGGAGGCGACCTAATTAGCCAGGTTGAAATTTTATTCGTTATGATATCTCCATATTTTTCCTGTTCGTTTGGTGCTTCATAGGGTGTGGTTGGGATGAAATTTTTGCGAATATATATATGTCTATTTTTAGTTAGTAATTTCCAAAATATTGTTTATCTTCAGTAATGTATCTAAGCACTTAAAATGTTGAGGTGTTTATTTTAGAAAGCACGTACAGTGAGGTTGAATGGTGACATTTAAATTTCCCATCTCTCATTTCAATGCCTTCAAGCGTGTTAATTTTTTGCATATTCATTGAATTTAATTAATAGGATGGAAGATGAGAGTTCGAGTGGGAATTACATCCCAGAAGTTGCAGACATAAAAACACTTAAGTTAGGGCAGAATTTTGATACCCTTGAAGAAGCTTATAATTTTTATAATGTGTATGCTAAAGAGGCTGGGTTTAGTATACAAATTGATTCTTCTAAGAAAAGAAAGGGGTCGAATGAAGTATGATGGAAGCAGTTTGTGTGTTACAAAAAGGGCCATACGGATTTTAAAAGGGAAATAAGGAGTAAAGGTATTTCTAGGGTGGGTTGTAAAGCTAGGATAAGTTTTTCAATGCGTAAGGATCATACGAAATTGTCAGTATGTAGTTCTGTAGAGGAGCACAACCTTCCCCTAGCAACCCCTAGAAAAGTGCACCTACTTCCATCACATCGTAATGTGAGTGTCGCAAAGAGGAACTTAGCTAGGCAATTATAAGAGGCAAGTGTTCCTACAAATCAACAGCTAAAAATAATGGAGATTCAATCTGATGGCATTGAAAATGTAGGTTTTATGGAGAGAGATTTGAGAAATGTTGAGAGAGAATTAAGAGAATAGATGAAGGGGTTTGAAACAGAAACTTTGTTCGAATACTTTAGTTCAGAGAAGGATAGGGACCCATCATTCTACTTTAAATTTGAGAAAAATGAGGAGGATAGGTTGATTCGTTATTTTTGGGCGGACTCAATTTCACGAAGATCTTATACTTTCTTTGGTGACGTTGTTGTCTTTGACACCACGTACCAAACCAGTAAGTATAGAATGATTTTTGCTCCACTGGTAGGTGTTAACCACCATTCTCAAACGATAATATTTAGGTATGGTTTTCTTAGTGATGAGACAATTGATTCCTTTATTTGGTTGTTCGATCAGTGACTTATGGCCATGAAATCTAGTCCACCCCAAATTATTATTACTGACCAAGATCCTACCATGACAAGTGCAATTGCTTAAAGAATGCCTCAAACTTTCCACCGATATTGTATCTGGCATATAATGAACAAGTTTATGGAAAAATTAGGCCCTGCGAATTATGCTTCCTTTAAGGATTTCCAGGTGAGTGTATATAATTTAGAAACACCTAAAGAGTTTGAAAGTAGTTAGAATGATGCTTTGGAGGTGAGTCAGTTCGGAAATAATAAATAGCCGAACACTATGTTTGGATTGCGTTATAAATGGGTTCCCGCCTATAGTAAGCATATATTTTCAGCGGGTAGATCAAGTTCTCAAAGGGCTGAAAGTGGTCACAATTTCTTAAAGAAATTTGTGTTTAGAAAAAATACCCTGATGGACTTTGTCATAAAGTTCAAAAGAGCACTCATGCACCAGCGGCATAATGAGCTTGTAGCTGATCACGATGATATGAATGAGAAACCCCACTTGAGAGCACGATTCCCAATGGAGCAACAAATGGTTGATGTTTACACACAAAAAAATGACTATCCAGGAAGAGCTACTTGATAGTAATTCATTCATTGTTAATTTTATTAGGGAACTTGAAGATGGAAGCAAATGTGAGTATACAGTGGAGCATGACATTCAGGTTAATGACAAAGTGCGTCACATTGTGCACGATACATTATCTGACTTTGCGAGTCACAGCTGTCGTTATTTTGAGTTTGAGGGAATCCCACGTAGACACATCCTTGCATTTGTGAGATTTAAACAAAAGTTGTTTTTGCCGGATCAATATATTCTGCCAAGATGGATTAAGGAATCGAAGGCTAGGAGGAAGTTGCGATATTGTAGGTCATTTATGGGGGGAAGGTAGTAGTTCTTCATTGATGGTGAGGTATTCAAAATTATAAGCGGCATATGTTGAAATTTTGGATAAATGCTCTATTTCTGACGTGGGGGTTGGCATTGTGATGGAAGGACTGGATGGGGTGCTTAAAAAACTTAATGAGCTTGAAATAAGCTTATATTCTACTCAAGTGTCAAGAGCAAGTAAAAAATCCCGAGAAAGTCAAGGCTTGAATGATCCATTGTCAGTGCGGGCAAAAGGGTGTGGACGCAATTGCTAAAGGCAATGGCAGACAGTGCATTACTGTAAGAAGCGTGGAGTTTCTCATGACTCGAGGAATTGTCCTATGAAAAATTGGTTAGAATATGTTCACCCCAATTCATATAAAAATATATTTATATTTTCTTATATCTCATTATAGTTTCCCGTATCTCATTATGGTGCAATTTTATTTGGTTTTTTCCCTTGTTGACAACCCAAATACAAATGAGAAGGATGAGTCTTCTTCTGACGAAGATAGTACAGATGACACACCACAGACGGGTATAAGTAAGTGCCCAACTTTACTAACTAAATAATAATTTGGAATTATATATCGCTCTCTGATAGTAAATGCACATACTTTATAGGTACTGATGTCAACTTCCAAATCGATGAAGACTTGTGATTTGAACATGTTTAAATGTGATACTTCATGTTGTTTTTTTTATATATATATAATTTGTATGGGTTGTAATTGAATGGATTAAAATCCCAAATGTGGGTTGTAATTGAATGGATTGAAATCCTTCTGTGGGTTGTAATTGAACAGGTTGAAATGTATGGGTTGAAAATGAACAGATTGAAATGTATGGGTTGAAAATGAACAGGTTGAAATGTATGGGTTGAAATGAACAGGATAAAATTTTTATGGGTTGTAATTGAATGGATTGAAATCCTTTTGTGGGTTGAAATTGAACAGGCTGAAATGTATGGGTTGAAAATGAACAAATTGAAATGTATGGGTTGAAAATGAACAGGTTGAAATGTATGGGTTGAAATGTATAGGTTGAAATTTTTATGTGTTGAAATGAACAAGTTGAAATTTAAACCAGGTTCAAATTTTAATGGGTTGAAATGAATAGGTTGAAATTTAAACCAAGTTGAAATGAACAGGTTAAAATTTTTATGGGTTGTAATTGAACATGTTGAAATGTATATGTTGAAATTTTTATGTGTTGAAATGAACAGGTTAAAATTTAAACCAGGTTGAAATTTTTATGGGTTGAAATCAACAGGTTGAAATTTTTATGGGTTGTAATTGAACAGGTTGAAATGTATGGGTTGAAAATGAACAGATTGAAATTTTTTATGTGTTGAAATGAACTGGTTGAAATTTAAATTAGGTTGAAATTTTTATGGGTTGAAATGAATAGGTTGAAATTTCAACCAAGTTGAAATTTTTTATGGGTTGAAATTTGAACCAAGTTGAAATTTTTGTGGGTTAAAATGAATAGGTTGAAATTTCAACCAGATTAAAATTTTTATGGGTTGAAATGAATGGGTTGAAAATGAACAGGTTGAAATGCCAATTTGTGCTTTCTGTTTGGACGAATTTTGGCTTGGGAAGCTACTATTACCGATAATGGACATACCCATTATCGATAATTTGAGAATTCTGGTTTTGGTGACTTTAATTTATTATGAAATTTTCTGATAATATTGTAGACATCCATTTTTGACCATGAGTATGGTCATGAATGGTTGCCTATGATTAGAGGTGAAATAAGGTGTCAAAACCCTAAGTTGCCAGTTTTACCCTTTGTGGGTAATTAGGTAGAGGTCATTATCACATGTAAGTTTTTAGGTCAAATTGAGTCGGTTCTTTTTGCATTAGGTTTTTAGAGAGTCTAGGAACATCCCTGCAAAATTTCATGACATTCTGAGCCAGGCTTGATAGAAAATAAGGCTTTTTGTGACTGAAGGGCAGTTTTGTCCTTTGAATCACAAAAGCCCTGAATGACTGTCGATCTTGTCTCGAATAGTCTTAAGGCTTTGGCATAGATATTTAAAGTGTGTTTTGTAGCTAAGTTGATCAGTGGCAAGGTCAGTTGAGCCTTCTGGCTCATGATTGGCTCTTGAAGCTCGAAAGGCTCTTTCAAAGCCCAGATTAGGGTTTCAACCGAAAGCGACCGGGATTCGATATTTTTATCAAACCAAAGCCTTCAAAGGCTTCAAAACACTTTCCTAAAACATTTTAAAACTTTTTTCAAGACGAAGAAATGATTTCGAAAGCAATCGGTTAGCAAATTTCAATACCCTAATTTGAGCCCGGCAGGCTCTAAACAGCTAATCGGTCGACTGTTTCCTAAACCTTTGACCTTGGTCAATGCATTTTCACTTCAAACACTTCTTAAAA
>JAESVK010000669.1:5272610-5291027 GCA_017140935.1 Hamamelis virginiana | reverse complement strand
CAGTCAATAGGACGCAAGTCCAATCTTAGGTTGACTTCTAGTCTCCTAAGACCATTAGGATTGTGTATATTTTCATACTATATATTATTATTATATATTATATATCATATTTTTTAATTGATTAGATAACTAGGATTGTTTTGAAAAGATTTTAATAAAGCCCAAACTTAATTAGGAGACCTTTAATTAGGGCGAGGTGGGTGCCTACAAGGAGTTCCTTGGAACCTTCCCACTTCATAACCTAGCCCCCGAATCCAACTTTGATTCGAAAGACCATGCTTTTCCAAAATATGGGGTCAATGTTTTATTGAAAATAAAACTCTTTTTTGTGGTTTCCTTGTTCCCTAAAAATAAGGTGGCGACTCCTAGTTTTTTTACAAATTCTCATCCCTTTTTCAAAAACCCTATCTTGAGTGGATAATAGAAAAGGATAAACGTGGATAATAGAGAAGGATAATAGAGAAGGATAAATCGAGACGGATAAACATCATCCACAATCCACTCAAGATAAACATCACCCCAAGAGTGAACGAGAGAGGCCTCCCGATCCAGGTTGGCTGGTTCACAAATATATTTAATTCCAAATGTGGCTGCTTGCTTTCCATTATCTCAAGTGCTTGATTTGCTTGATTATGACTGAGACTCACTACAACTTTTAACCATACCAATGCCACTAATCCACGAGCTTAGATTACTGTAACCTGTATTTTTAGTACTAATTTCCATCCAAACCAAATTAAAGTTGTGACACAAAACAGTAAATCTTCAATCTAAAGCTTAGAACACGACACATATAAACATCTTCTCTTCCATGTATTATTAGATACAATATTCAAACCACTCATAAAAGTGTTGATTGGCATCTAGAAAATAAAATATTCAACAAAAGGAACAAAGTGGTATCTAATTAGACATGAATGCACTGCCATCTTCTCTTCTCTATTTTTTGTGGCTTGTTGGGTCACACCATATACGATCCTGCATAACTGATCCAAAATAATTATTAATACGTAAATATTAAATATTTAAAATAGCATGTTAGTTTTAGGTAGCGCACCACGTAACCTGGGCATGAGTAGAACAAGGAGAAACGACTATGAGGTTTCTGTGAAATCTTTAAAATTGCATGGCGTTCGCAATGACACTGTTTCGAAGCTGCTTTCAAACAATTCATTGGAGGAGATTTGTTCGAATAAGACATAATTTTCCAAATTGTCACTTTTCAACCTGTCAATGAACATACAAAAAATTAACACGCTTAATTTATGATATTGCTATGTGGGTATGTGGGTCTCTTTGTTTAGGAGAAAAATGGTCATTCATCACTTTTCAACCTGACACCTTATAAATAATTTTTGTCCATGTGGGCATGGATGGAGGAGACACATAAAATGATGATATTTTGAAGAAAAAAAAGTTGCATATTTTCACAATGGCATTTCTCAAAAACCAACCGTCGGATCACTATGATTTTTTACAGGCATGACATACAAAAGAGGAGCATCTAGTCCAACGGTCAGCCTTTCATTCTATAATACTCTTACACTACTTATGTTATTGTAGCCTTTATTTGATTGATATTTTTTTGTGCACTTTTAATTCTGCTACAGTATTTTACTTGGTAGCAAAATCTGCAGCAGTATTTTTTTCGGCAGAAAAAGTCTCCAGCTTGATAATTTTTGGATCTCCCAAGCTTATGAATTCATCAAAACCATTTCTATTCTTTTGGTATGAGTTAAAAAAAAAAAAAAAACCCTTAGAATTTACCAATAGTTACTATAAGATTCTAACTTTACATTCCTTTCCTCATCTTTCTTTAGCAATTGAACAAAGGATAAATGTATAATCACTCTATTATTTTTCTTTTCTTCTTCATAATAGCTGGCCATGCCAGAATGAATACATTATAATTGCAACTTTTGAGGTTCTGATTATTTCACAATTAAAAAAAATCATGTAATAAAAAAAGGGAAAAAACATGGGAGTTCTTTCCAAACTTTTTTCACAATGTGAACTGTGCATCACTCAATTTGAGAGAGAAAAACTGGGGAAAAGAAATTGAGAGAGAAAAACAAGGGGGAAAAAAAAAAACCTTTTACAAAGTTTGTGCCTACAACATGTGATTTTATAAATTCTTAGAGTCCCCCATTTTTGGAGAAAAAGTCACCTCATTCACATTTCTTTCTGGTTGCATTCAAAATCAGCTTAATATTTCGATAGCTATAAACGTAACCTCATTTGAACTTTTCTCTAATAATGGGCTGTATCAACCACAGAGAAATGACATAATGAAGATGAGAATCATTACGGCAAGTCGGGGAGAGAGTCTTGGGCTGTATAACACATATTATATTTCCATTTTTCATGATTATTTTATATCTGGTAAACATGCATTACAGATTTTACAACAACAACAAAAAAAATGGGGCAAGTTGGGGAGAGAGTCTTGGGCTATATAACACATATAATTTTTTCATTGTTCTTGATTATTTTATATCTGGTAAACATGCATTATAGATTTTACAAAAAAAAAAAAAAAAAAAAAAAAAAAAAAAACCACATACCAGTCGCCGGAGGGAACTCGCTGGAGCAGAGGTTGCCGGAGAAGATAGAGGCGCAGGCTTGCAGCGAGCTGAGAGAGCTTGGGCTTAGGCTTAGGCTTGGGCTGGTTTTCCGGTGAGTTGAGAGAGCTTGGGCTGGTTCTCCGGTGAGTTGCCGCAGCAGTAAGAGGGTGGTTCTCCAGTAAGATTTTGCAGCGGTGCCCTATGTTGCAGGCTTGCAGCGGGAAATGGAGGGAGGGAGAGAGAGGAAGAAGTGGGTTGGATGGGATGGGAGGGGGTGGCAGCATTGAGCAGCTAAATGGTCCTTGGTCAGTCTTGGGCAGTGTGCCAACTGATTGCTCCCTCTCCATCAGATTAAAGCAAATCTTACGGTTTGCCAAGCTAGGACCGTAAATCCATTTACGAGATAGACCCCAATGGATCAACTCTATATCTATATATATATATATATAAAACCTGGACTTAATTAGTACTTGCTGAGACTGATGCAAAAGTGCGAGTAAACAGTACTCAACTTGTCAGACGCGTGGGCGTGCCCTATATAAATTAATGTGGTGTTCTCATAGGACTGACACAAGAGAGCGCGCTGTGATTGTAACTTTATCATTAATCTATACCTCGAGGAACGTCGAATGGATTTGGGATAATTATATCCCTACATTTCATATGTGGCATGAGTAAATCTGAACTTGTTGCTCATATGTTATGGGAAGCCATACGATGTGTAACTCGGATGATTTATATTGCATTGCACCGATCTTTAAATTGTTGATCTTAACTTGTTATTCTATGGTATGAGACACTTTGAGTAACTTGATTAAGATTTATGGATTATTGATTGTATTGCATCATTTGTGTGTGACTGTGAACTGTTATTATTTCATGTATTATATGATTGTTTTTTGCAAGGGTGTATGTATACCTAATGAGCTTCGTCTGCTAGCTCACCCCTGCTTAATTGCAATTCCCCAGGTAAACAAGTTAAACAATAGATGTATGAAGAAAGGATTGAAGGCACTCTACCTAGATTTTGAGAAATGGTTGTATATATATATTACACATTCCTTTGTACCCTTTTTACTTAATACCTTTAAATGTTGTAAATGTTGTACAGTTGGGTTCTATTTTTTTTTATCCTATTAAGCCAGAGTTGTGGGCTTATTTTATTTTCCCTTTTAATCGCTAAGGACGTATGAATGACATGACATATGCACACCTTTAATTATCCAAAAAAAAGACATATGCACACCTTTGTGAATTTCTTTTGAGTTTGTTAACATAATTATAATTGTTTCATCATATTCTTGGTCTATTTCGATATAATGCATAATATCAGCATAGAACAGGTTTGGGACATCACAACACGACACATTATATATACAAAAAATCACACTGATCAAATGATTAAGTTTTTAAAAAAAAAAAAAAAAACGTATTTTTGAGATGAAGTACAAAACACTATCGAAAATTGTTACAATTTTTTTATAATTCATATCTCTTGTTTTGAAAAATTAGCCATTGGATGAATGTGATTTTGGGCATGCATCATGTATATAAGCAAAATATGTTATCCAACGGTTAGTTTTCAAAATATCTAATCTAACGCTTGCTTTTTTAAGTGGATCCATTTGAGGGAGTCGTTAAAAGATTATTTATTTTAAAAGTATATTACAATCAAGAGTCATTGAAAAAATATTTATTTAAAAATTATATTACAATCAACATGCAATTTAGTGGTTTAAACTCTTAAAATACAAGCTTTTTAGTGGAGGTAATGAATTCGAACCCTCATGTAACGCCCCAAAATGACCCTAGATTGACCATCCCGGGTAGGTCAACCCCTGTCAATTTGAAGCCACAACCTGACCTGCTAATTCATATATCCATACTCCAGGGGAAGAGAAAGACATAATATACCAAAGTGCAATGTCATGAAAGCACATACAAATGTCCCAAATTCAAAGTTTAACATGCAGAATATAAAATAAATACAAATCTGACTGCCAACATGCCTGGCATAATAGGCATTAAATATACTATTATAATTAATAACGTCATAAATGTCCCCATTTTGCTCACGTCCTACAGGAATGCAATAAAATTCACAGCAGGGCCATTCCTACCAATAACTGAGGAGCCAGCCTACCTCCAGCTGAACCACTGGTAATGTCCTGTAAATCTGCAAATCTGCGGGATAAAAATCCGCGTGAGCTTTGGAAATGCTCAGTAGAAATACAACCTCATATAACAACAATAATATTGACGCAAGGAATATTAAATAAAACATTTCAACATTTCATGGTAAATCATCATCTCAAGAGTGGTGGGTGGTTTTTATGATTTATAATACAATATATCGTAACCTTACAGCTTTAGAAGAACTTTAGATACTTGCTAGATTGTGCCAATCCACCGGGCTCTAGCGGGCCATTGCTAAATTATGTCAATCCACCGAGCTCTAGCGGGCCAGTGCTAGATTGTGTCAATCCACCGGGCTCTAGCGGGCCAGTACTAGATTGTGTCAATCCACCGAGCTCTTGTAACGCCCCAGCCTGACTAATATACCGACCATCCCGGGTAGGTCGACACGTGTCAAGATGAAGGTACAACCTGTACTGCTCATTCATATTTCCATGCTTAGGATAAGAAAAGGATATTTTATAGCAATATGAAATGATATGTTCTAATGCATACATGCCCAAGTACGAGTGATATAGAAAGAAATTTAAAGACATTGTATCAAACTTAATGCCAACAACCCTGGCATATGGGATAAAGTTAAATAAAGAAATAGTTCAAGAGTATTACAACTCCAAATGCAAATCTAAGTAGACCAATGCAGTATAGCCCAGAACACTGCTAATCCCAATGCAATATGAGTAGACAATCCTACAGCTGGACCTCTACCATGAACCTGAAAACCTGCTGCATAAAATACAGCATGAGCTTGGAATGCCCAGTAGGAATACAACCTCAACCAACAATAATAATATTGATACAAGGAACATTATAAATAAACAATTTATATCCAATTCACAAATCAATATAAGAAATGGTGTGGGTTTAGATCAGTTATAAACACAGTATAATATTCATCATTTCGAAAACCAGGCTCATAAAATAATCATCAGAACGTTGTTCTCAGGCTAATAAGCCTCCGGCACAAAGACAGCCAAAAACCACGTTGTTCTCGGGCCCCAGCACAACGACAGCCAAAACCGACCTTTATAAGGTCAAAACCTCTCGAGAGAAGCCGATCAGTTGTGTAGAATGTATGGCCAACTGTCGAATATAAACATGTAATGTCCCTGCATATCAACCGAGCCTGAACCATGCATAACAACATGAAAACATATATGTTTGCCAAGCAGGCATATAAAACAATAAGAATATGATTTTTAAACAAATTCTCCAAAGCGAACAGGTAAAGTATCAATGAGTGGCATATATATGTATCAAATCATTATTTCAGGTAATCATAGTCATCATTCAAAACAGGCACGAAGTAAGTAAACCATATGCCATCATTTATGTTTACAAAATAGATATAAACACACCACACCAAGCATTTATAAACAGCTATGTTCCTTGTATCATAGTTATTCGTAAAAAAAAAACAATTCAAGTTCGTTATCAAACCAGCATTCCATGCAGTTTCAAATCATATATCATTAATGTTAGAGGGGTTTGTATCCTACCTTGACTGGGCAAGTGACCTCCTAGCAGTGTCTTTATGTAATATAAGCTAACTCGCAAAAGGATAGTCGCCGGGACTACCCTGATCTGAAATAATGACAAATAAAGGTATGCATAAATCCCTAACTAAGAAAATAAACCTAATATTTAGAAACTAGACTCCGAGAGCTTTCCGTACATATAAAGTACGCAAAAATCGGAGTTCATACGCAAAAGTTATGAAGATTTGAAGTTTGGAGTAAAAACTAACAAAATAACCATTATTGATAATGGCAGGGGCATTATCGGAATTTTTCTTATAAAGACAACCATTACCCAAAATAGTCATCTTCCCCACATTATAATCACCTGCACAGTCCACTACCGCCATTTATATCATCCAAGCTTTTCTAAACTTTGCAAGACTTACATAAAAAGCAATATAAACCCCAAATCATTACTTTAAAGGCTAAATCCAACATTTTAAATTCAAGAGCACCAGTTAAAACTCATGCATCCAAATTATAAAATTTTGAAATTCAGAAATGAGTTTTAAATGTTTAAAACTGAGCAGTCAAGGCTGCTACTCACGGCCTTCATAAATCTAGCCCCCCTAAAGTTTATTATAGCATTTCAAAAGAAATTATATATATACTCTAAGTAGTATAACTCATTATTGATCTGAAAATAAACCGAAAACCAGAGTTTGAATCCAGCAAACTATGACTGCCGTGGGCTCATCTTCTTCACAAAGTTATAAAAATAAACTCAGATTTTAAAACATCCCAACAATTAGCTCACAATGTGCAAATCCTTTTTACCTCACTGCTTTGCCAAAAATGTAAATTTTTTAAGAGGGAAGCCAACCACAAGCAAAAAAAATTAATTTGATTTATCATAAAACCTTGTTTAGATCTCGGGTAGAGCAGCTATGGCTGCTCACGGCCACCCTCAACTTAGTCACTCGGAACCCAAAATCAAACCATACCTAAGGCTGGTTTGTTACTTGCAGACTCAAGGTAAATAAATGAAATTACTAAACTCAAAAGAAGGCACAAAAATGCAGAGGCTTCTAATAATGCACAGTCCCGGAACAGCAGCTCAAAACAGAGCTTCATGTGTAGCCATTTAAATTTTTAGAAAAGTAACAAACCATGCCATGCATGCTCAGATTTATCCCAAACATACCATCATAGATATGGATCCATATATGGATCCATTACATGCAACCCCAAATCATATAATCCACAATTTGGAAATCAGTTCTGAAGCAAACCCACCATGAATCCGTGACATGCATAGTCCGAAATGAATATTTCAAAAACAGGGGCTACCAGGCAATGTTGTTTAAGTCTCAAAAATCTCAAAACCAGTATCATGACCGTTTGATTTTAGCTCAGGTATAACCCACAGTCGTGGATCCGTTACATGCAAGATCTAAAAACATGTAAACCACAAATTTAAAATCTGTTTTGAAGCAAGACTCATTATGGATTAAGAGATCAAGGCTTAAATCTTTCAAATAACTCTTTTAAATTCACATGCATAAAGTTTAAACTCATAAACTAAAGAACACCTTACATGCAAGATGAAAACCCAACTAAAATCTGCAAAAACAGTAGCCACCCGAGAGTTCAAGAATAAGAAAATGAAAAAAGATAAATTCAAAAGCTTAATCCTACCTCTAATGGAAGAAGAGAAGTTCTCCGGTGGAAGATCCGGCAAGGGTCCGGCCACTGGCTTCACTCCGGCAGCCTCCCTTTCTCACCTTTCTCTAGACTCTCTTATCTTAACTTTCACAAACTGAAAGTAGAATAAGGGAGGGGGGGAAACCAGCCACGGCTTATAAAGAATAAAATGGGGACTATTTTGCAAATTTGAAATAATTTAACTTGTTTAATTTGCAAGGGGCCCTTTAGTTTATGTAAAACTTTAGAATCACCCCCAACGCTTTATAAAATTTAAAAATCGAATCTTTTTAATTTATAAAATACCCCAAAACTTTATTATAATAATAAAAATAGCACATTAAAATTTTTGGGGTATTACAGCTCTAGTGGGCCAGTGCTAGATTGTGTCAATCCACCAGGCTCTAGCGGGCCAGTACTAGATTGTGTCAATCCACTGGGCTCTAGTAGGCCAGTGCTAGATTGTGTCAATCCACCGGGCTCTAGCGGGCCAGTAGGGTCATGCCATTGGCTCTACCCTAGACCATGGTCTGAAATATCTCATAAATCATCATGGCTAGATTGTGTCAATCCACCGGGCTCTAGCGGGCCAGTGCTAGATTGTGTCAATTCACCGAGCTCTAGCCGGCCAATAGGGTCATGCCATTTCAAGTATCAATCAATAAAACCAATATCTCAAAACAGTAATTTCATCGTAGCTCAAAGTACGTTCAAATCACAAAATGAGTACATTTCATAAATACGATTCACAAATACATTTCATAAACAATTCATTACCACATGCTATTAACTGATAGAGGAGTATTCTCCTACTCTATCTCATTCATATCCGTTCAACACATTATAAACATAATTAACTTGTAATATACATTATCATATCGAAATATGTAAGCATAGCCCATCGCTTAAGGGGTAGAGGATATCTTACCTGAACCACGGTCATACCTTGTAACCAAATGTATCGAAATACAGGACCTCAGCTCAACCACTATACAACACTATACCAAAACATATTCTCCAATACCATTATTTCGTAATACAAATATCACTTTAATACAAGTTTGAGTAATCGTTTCGTATACCATCTTAACTCACATAAAAATAGTTCACAAGGCAAGTTACTGTCTAAACAAAAATACATTTCTACACCATTGCTTGGGTTTATCACTTTATTTTAAAATTTGAGTTAAATCAAAACATAAGGGAATGGGTAATTAAAACAACTCATGGTCTCTCTCTTATTTGTAAAACAGTTCAGAAAATCAAGCACACAAGTATAAACCAACCATCTCAATTTTTCTTACATAAATCTGTTATAATATGCCTTTGTGATATTTCTAATGAATAAATGCAGTGAAGACCTCATTCCCATATTTGTAAGTATGTTAGATTCAATATTAAAAATATAGGTTATTAAGCAATGGGTAAGTTCTTAAATATGTAAATGTCATGCCTTGGTTTTCTTTTCTTAAACACGTCATATAATTTTGACAACCCAAAAATGATAATAATAATAATACATATATATATCTCATGTATTTATTTAAAGCCACAGTAAAAGAGTAAAGTTCTCCTGCATTCATTATTTATATTAATCAAAGATATATGAAGTCTAAGTGATTCTTAAATCAAAGATAGAATCGTTGGAACATCATTAATAGTAAAAGAGTACTTATTCCTACCTCAAATGAAATGGTGTTCCAACCCATATAGCTTCATGAGCCTCCCATGCGATGCTAATGCAATCCCATAAATAAAGGTCCTTCCAAGAACTCCCTAAATCTGAGAAACAAATTGACAGAGATGCAAAATGAAAATCAAAGAAAGCTAAGGGTCTAGAATCCCAAAATATCATAACTCGGACCCTTATACGGTTTAAACCCAACTTAAGGGACCCATAACCTCACAACGATTCAACCAAAATCCTTGAACCTTTTGGAACATATTCCCAAGCATGAATGGATGCTACATATCAAATTTCATGGCTAAAGTCCAAACGGTTTAAAAGATATACACTCAGACAGCAAACGAATGCTCTTAAAAGGGCAGTTATGGTATTTCTGAATTTTCTCTCCTTCTAAACCACTAATCGGACCACAAGACCAAAATATTTAGAAACTAGACTTCATAAGCTTTCTGTACATATAAAGAACTCCCAAATCCGAGTCCGGATGAGTGAGATACAAGCGTTTGAAGTTGACATAGAAAACACCCAAAATGTGCGCGTGAATAGTGTCCAGGACTCCCCAAATTTCACAAACACCCACCAAATCACTAAATCTTAGTCTCAAACTTTAAATCTATCATAAACAAACCTTAAAAACAATAACTACACCAAAAATACTCAAATCATGGTTCCATCTTGAGATCCACAAAGTTTTAGGCATAAAACCCAAACAAATCCATTTTATCACAAACTAACCAATCCTCACAAAATCAACCCGTCAATCCTTCAAATCCATATCTAAACACAACAAAAACAACCCCCAAACATCATCCAAGCATAACTTTCCCATAAGCATAAGATTTGAATCAAAACACATAAAATGGGTATGAAGAAAAACCAAAAAGATGAAGAAAATGAGCAATGGGAAGAGAACCTTACCTTCACCGGCGACGAGGCGGCTCCGGCAAACTCCCCCATGGCTGCCCTCTCTCTCCCTCACGGCCCTCACTCTCCTTCTCCCTCTCTCTGCTGAAAAGAATGAAGAGGAAATGAAAAAGGGGGTGGGTATATTTGATTTTGAAAAGTCAAATGGCAAAAATTGTAAATTTCAGATTTTTTTTTTTTAAGTAATACAAAACTTTATTTAAAAACACATAAATAAAGAATTAAAAGTCTGGGTTGTCACACCTCTCCAAAGCACATTTAGTGCATTATATTTTAAATTTGTTATTAAAATTGATGGCGGGACGGCGGAGTGGGGACGGGGATAGAATTATATTCCCTGTCAGGTACGGGGTGGGAATAGGGAGTAATTTTATAAGCGGGGATGGGGACAAGAGAGTGGAAAACCCGCCCCGTCCCACCCTATTGTCATCCCTAATACAAGTTTGGGCTGAAGTCCAATAACCGTTCTAGCCCATTACTTCCATTTCCTATAATCGTGGGCCACTACTTCCATTATCCATAACTGCCTCACTACCCGACCTTAACCCAGCACTCTTTATAACTTCTACTTAAATCACCTTTTAACAAGTGTCCTCTTCTAAATGGCTTCCTATTTTTACCACATGGCATCATATTAGCAATTCTTCTTTTGTACACGTGGCATTCAAATATTGCTCACCAGAATGCCCACGTGGCCTTTTATTTTTGTGGTAAACACTTTGCCCCCATTTGAATTTAATTAAGAATCAAACTTCAAAATTGGCCTTTGAAAATCGTAAGATCTTAACCGAATCCTAAGCTCTAATAATCTGATCCTGCTTATCTCCATTTAATACGAAATTTTAAAATTTAAATTCCTCTTAATTATCTCAACGCCCTAATAAATTCTTACCTAGGTAAACAACGCCTATTACAATTTGACAGCTTCTTTCATATCTGCTCAGGCCTCATTTCTTCCTTGCTTTTCTTCTTCTCTAATTCTCCTCTTCACTTTTCTTCTTTTTTTCTGTAACCTCCTTTGTTTCATCATGTCTGGCCCTAAATCAGCCACTTATACTTCCAATCCTTCCTCTCCTAAGACGAAGCAATTCGTGGATGACTTCAGTGATCAGGTTCAGCCTCAAATATCACCCCAGGTAATCTCTTCTAACTCTATTGGCCCTATTTTTACCGGCTCTTTCATACCTTTCTACGTGTCCAACTTCCTAATATTTAGCTACTGGTGCTTATCTCCTCACTTGATTTGAATTAAAATCAAATACTACATCTCTTTATTTGCCACATGTCCACAATATTAAAGATTCATTCTTCTTCTAGAATATTATCATGTGTGGACTTCTACACCATCTTCACTACTACCATTTATTAGCCATGTGTCCCACTCTTAATTAATTAATGACTCATTCTCTAATAACCACCCACTAACAAATTATTGAGCCACATCATCAACTTACCATAGGTATTTAATTAGCTATAGTAATTTTAATTGAAATTATGTGGCTATCACTTATTGGCTCCCAATTAATCACTAACTAGCTACGTATTTTTGCCCAAAAATAGCCACGTAGACATTTTACAAAAATGATGATTTTTGGTGTGAACAACTATGTTTATTTTATTGTATTTACTTTTATCTTTATTATATGCATTTTAATCTTATGTGATTTATTTCATATTTGGAATATGGTGTTCTATAATATTCTACAGTGGAAAATAATTTGAAAGACACTAATGATTATATGTGTTTGGTATGCCTTTTGCTATTACGTGTTGGTATTTACCTATTGAATCGTGTAATTAAACTTAGACTATTCATGATCTATTTTACAATTTAGACTCTATTTCTTCCGGGGATTGGCAAAAATATTCATCTCCATGATCTTTGGGATAAATTTGAGGATAAAACATCTTTGCCTAATCAAATTTTGTTGGTAATAAAGTATACATAAGAAATTTATAACTCCATACAATAAAAATTTAATTATTACTGTTTACTCTAAAATTTACCATTAAAATGGTGGAATGCCACATATTTATTAAAAGAAAATTAATTATATTTTTGGCCAATGAAAAGGTGCTACATGGCCTATAAATTTATTAATTATATTGTATTAGTGGCTACTAAATGCAATATTAGTGGACCCCTAATTTATTTAGTAGTAGTTATAATGAGATGGCCCACTAATTAAGAAAGTGTGGAAGTTAGGCGGCCTCAAAATATACTGAAAGTGTGGGTGGTTTACTTAGAGAATGTGGCTACTAAAAGATAAAATGGAAAGTTATCAAAGTCGTGGAAGTTACTTGGAAAGTGTGGACCAAAAAAGCAATGT
Organism: Hamamelis virginiana; assembly: GCA_017140935.1. NCBI lineage: Eukaryota > Viridiplantae > Streptophyta > Magnoliopsida > Saxifragales > Hamamelidaceae > Hamamelis > Hamamelis virginiana. The sequence goes on along the minus strand of JAESVK010000669.1, from coordinate 5,278,162 downwards.
GATTTTTTTTTTTTTTTTTTTTGTGAGTTCCCAGCAAGTATAAATATGAAGAAAGAAGACAAAAAAGAGGGCACACATATCTGTCCGAACCGGTAACAAGTTTACAAAAATGTTTTTAGGAAATTAAGGCCAATGGCCTTGTGTTCACACTAAAATTTTCCATTAAAATGGTGGAATGCCACATATTAAGAGATATAAAAATAATATATTTTTGGCCAATAAAGAGGTGTCATATGGCCTAGTAATTTGTAAGTTAGATTGTATTAGAGGCTGCTAAATACAATATTAGTGGGCCACTAATTTATTTAGTGAGTAGTTATGATGAGATGTCCCGCTAATAAAAAAAAAAAAAAAAGTGGAGAAGTTAGTGACTTCAAGATGTGTTGGAAAAGTAGGTGGTTATTTAGAGATTGTGGGCTACTAAAAAACAAAACAAGTTGTTATCATAGTGCATGGAAGTTACTTGAAAGTGGGGACCAAAAAAGCAATGTGAATTTTCTTTAGGAAAGCATCGACAAGTATATATATACACACATGGAGAATGAAGATAAAGAAGACACACATCTCTCCAAACTGGCATTATAACATCCCAACCTGACATTCGTACAGGGCCGGCCCTGACCTAAAGCTGCTAAAGCAGCTGCTTTAGGCCCCTGATTTGAAGCCCAAAAAAAAGGCCTCCTGATTTTAAGCCCAAATAATAGGCCACAAATTAGACCCCTGTTTTTAAGCCCAACTCCTGATTTTAAGCCCAAACAAAAGGCCACAAATTAGACTTTACCTTTCCCACAACACCTTCAGTGTTCTATAAAATCTCTACAACTCTACCTTCCCCAGTTCCCACTCCCTCACGGCCCCACGACATTTGCATTTTATCCCATACTCCCATTCTCTCTCTTCCCCAAAAAAAATCCAAGGCACTAGCAGACTTGCATAGTTACGGACTTGCATAATGGGTCCGCCCTCTCTTTCTTAGGTATTTATAATCTTTTTTTTTTCTCTCTCTTTTCAATCTCTTTTATCCTATTATCATTGTTATTATTGATTTATTATGAGATTAACTCTTTTTTTTTTTTGAAAATCATTAGGACTTTAGAATTGTTTTGTTTTATTGTATAAATTTATTATGGTCACTTATTATGAGATTTGGATTTTTGATTTAGGGTTTTAATATTAGGGCTTTTGGCTTACTTAATGATAATATAAATTTATTATTGTTATTTACTTGTTATGATATTAGGATTTTTTATTTAGGTTTTTATTTTAGGGTTTTTATTTTAGGGCTTTTAATTTGGGAATTAAATTAAAATTTTAGGATTTTGTTTCAGTAAACAAAGAAGACAATTTATTTAATTTTATTATTTTATTATTGTAGGATTCATCATTTGGTCATATAAGTAATGCCTCTTAAAAGAAAACATGAGTCTGGCCATCAAAAATAGTTGAAAAGGAAAAAATTAGAGGCATTTATCAAGTCTCAAGAAGGGGCTCTTGACAAGTTTTTGGTAAACACTAAATATAAAGAATCTTCTAGTTCAGTAAAGTTGAGAGTGTGCCTGAGATTGATGAACATGAAAATTTAACAGTTGTAGAACCTAATGTTGACGAGGGTGATAATGCAAATGTTGATGAGGGTGATAGTGTAAATGTTAATGAGATTGTTGATGAGGGTGATAGTGGAAATGTGGATGAGAATGTTGATGCGAGTAGTAATGTAAATGTGGATGGAAATGTTGAATATGGGCCTTCAAACATTTTTTATCCAAGTAATTGGAACAATGTTGATAAAAAACTAAAAAAATTCTTAGTTGAAAAGGGCCCTATGAGGTTTGATGATGTCAACTATCCCAACGATGCATTAGGAAGACATTTCTCTCGAATCCATTACAATCGACAATTGGCTAATGGAGAGAACGAAAATAGGAGATGGTTGGTGTATTCCTCCATCACAAATAGAGTATATTATTTTTGTTGTAAGTTGTTCAAGCTAGAAAACACAACTCTAATGGCTAAAGGGGGTCTCAATGATTGAAGAAATATTGGTGCAATACTTAAACGTCATGAAACTAGTGACGAGCACATTAATTGCATGACAAAATGGATGGAACTAAGTAAGAGATTGAGAAGTTGTGAAACAATCGATAGAAGGGTGCAAGAGCAAATACAAAAAAGAGAAGGAACATTAAAGACATGTATCAATTAGGATTCTTGGCATTGTAAGGGTTCTTGCTATAAATAATTTGGTATTTAGAGAAGACAATGAGAAGATTTATGATTACTCTAATGGTTTTTTTTTTTTACAATTAATTGAAATGATTGGTGAATGGGATCTTGTAATGAAAGAGCACCTTCGGCGTATCCAAAATAATGAATTACATTATCACTATCTTAGCCATAAGATTCAAAATGAATTAATATTATTGATGGCGAAAGAGGTGAAAGTAAAATTGTTGAACTAATTAAGAGAGGTAAATACTTTACAGTGATTCTTGATTGTACTCCCGATGTAATCCATAAAGAACAAATGTCACTTATCATAAGGTGTTTGGATCTTTCAAAAAGGCCCACAGAAGTAAAAGAGTTCTTTCTTGAATTTTTGAATGTTGATGATACAACGGGGCAATGACTTTTTAATGTGCTAATTGAAGTTTTGGCAACTCTTCAACTTAATATTGGTGATATAAGAGGACAAGGATATGACAATGGTTCTAATATGAGTGGAAAATATAAAGCTGTACAGAAAATGGTATTTGAATTGAATCCTAGAGCTTTTTACACACCTTGTGGTTGTCATAGTCTTAACCTTGCAGTTTCTGACATAGCCAACTCTTGTTCTAAAGCTATATCATTTTTTGGAATTGTGAACCGTATATATATATATATATATATATATATATATATATATATATATATATATATATATTGTTCTCTTCTTCTACACAACAGTGGGAAATTTTCACTGATAATGTGAGAGGTCTCACTCTTAAGCCATTGTCACAAACACGTTGGGAGAGTGATGGGAGAGTCGTGTAGAGAGTGTTAAAGCAATAAGATGCCAAGCTCCACAAATAAAAGATGCTTTACTTGAATTTGCAAATGATTGCACCGAATATATACCGAAGAGTGAATCTGAGTCCCTAGCAGGTGAACTTGAGAATTTTGAGTTTTTACTTGCTATGATTATTTGGCATAATGTGTTGTTTGCTGTTAATGGTGTTAGCAAAACTCTTCAAGCCGAAGACGTGGATATTAATTTTTCTATACAACAAATAAAATGACTCATCGAATTTCTTTAAGATTATAGGGAAAAGGGATTCGAAAAGGCCCTAAATGAAGCTAAAGAGGTTGCAAATACAATGGAGATTGAGCCAATTTTTCGTCAAAGGCGTACCATTCATAAAAAGAAACATTTTGATGAGAATGCAAGTGAAGAAGTGTCACACTTGTAGACATCCATTTTTGACCCTGAATAGAGTCATAGATGGTTGCCTATGATTTGAGTTGAAATAGGGCGTTGAAACCCTAAGTTGCCCATCGCACCCTTTTGTGTAGATAGTTAGAGCTCATTATCGCATGTAGGTTTTTAGGTCAAATTGAGTCGGTTCTTTTTGCATTTAGTTTTTAGTGAGTCTAGGAATATCCCTGTTAAATTTCATAGCATTCCGAGTCAGGCTTGATAGGTGATAAGGTCTTTTGTGATTTGAAATGCAGCATTATCCGTTGGATCACAAAAGCTCTGAATGACTGTTGATCTTGTTCTGGATTGTCCCACGAGTGTGGTATGGATATTTAGGGTGTGTTTGGTAGCTAAGTTGATCAATGGCAATGTCCTCCTCAGACATATTACTGAAGATAGTGAAGAGAGCGTTCCTGCGAACTGATCTCTTATCAATGTCAAAGTCGGAGAATCCGAGAAATGCTTCCAGATAGGCAGAGTTGTGGCTTGCATCCTCATAGAAATCCAAAGGACGCCCCCCAATGGAAATCCCCGTAATCATAGTGAAATCGAGTGGGGTTATAGTCATTTTCCCGAACTCAAAATGAAAAGTGTTGGTGGTATCCCACCATAGCTCAGACAAGGCTATGAGAGCCTACCTATCCATTTGGTCATGCCAGAGGGAGTCAATAAATTCCCAAAGCCTATTTCTCTGATTATTGCTTTGGCTAGAGGTTGAAATGTGTCCATTTTTAGCCACCAAGTGATAATGCCTTGCACAGAGGACTGAACACTTATGAAAATGATAAATCAAGTTTTGAGATAGTAAAGTATGAACACTTATGAAAATGTGTTATTTTATGGGTTAATTTTTGTGCTTAGCAATTTTACTTTAACAGTTAGCATAATTCATTAATATTTCATGTGACCCTTTTTCATGAGAAATTGATTGAAATGAAAACCCCAAGAGAATGAAGTTTAAATAAAAATCGTGAATTGAGTAATTAGCATAAGTAAGTTTTGAAATAAAACCACTTGAAAGCCATGAAAATGACATTTAAGTGAATATTGAATTGAGTGAGAAAATGAGTTAAGTCTTAATTCATGGAAATTTTGAATATGTGCACACTTGAAATAGTTTTGGAAACTTGTCATGATATGAAAAAATTGTTTTGAAAATATTTGGAAAGACATGACATGATGAATTGCTTTGAAAATTGAAAATTGTCCCCTTTTGGGAATTTTATCAAACACTTAGTGTACATATGTTTGAAATAAGTTTTGAAAACTTGTCATGATGCTTTGAAAGTATCCAAATGATGTTAGAAACATATTTGAATCATGACATGAAGAGTTTGAGTTAAAAAATCAAAACTTTAAGTCTCATGGGAATTTTATCAAACACTTGGTGGGCAACATTTCAAGCTTGTAAAGCTAATGAAATGGGGCTCCCAAACTTTACCAAATACAAATCTCATGAATAAGAGTCATCAAACAACATCTAAAGATCAATATTGAAGCAATAAGACATTGAGGATTCAAAGAAAGTGCATAAAAAGTAAGCTTACCTCTTGTGTAGTATGGATGTAGGAAAGATGAGATTGGGGCTCCAAGAGCAAACTTGTGTTGTTGGCATCGTATGATGGAAGTTTATAGCTCTTCATCTCCAAGTATGGATAGTTTGAAATTTCATATCTCCTATTAGCCATGGTGATTAGAGATACAAGATAGTTGATGAAGATAAATGGGTATTTAGGTTTGTGTTGGGTAATGGAACCCAAATTTGAAATAAGGATGATGATACCTAGCTTTGGACTTAGAAATTGAAGTGTGTAATAACACTAGAAGTGTTTGGAGATTAATTTGGATGCAATGATTTCAAAATTGATGAATTTTTGAAGAAAATTAGAAGTTTTAGAGAGAGAAAGTGTCAAAATGAGTTAAAGATAAAGTGAATAGGCAAATGGGAGGGGAAGTAACTTAAATGGAAGAGTGGGTCTCAGGTAACCGTCCCCTAGAGGATGGTTGGCCGTCCACCATGGACGGTTGGCCGTCCACTAGAGGATGGTTGTGGACACCCCATTTTTACCATTTATTTCTACCATATGTCCATGCA
>JAESVK010000669.1:5245523-5257610 GCA_017140935.1 Hamamelis virginiana | reverse complement strand
TATCTATCCATAGATTGAAAGTAACTTTAAAGTAAGTTAAAAACCATTTTTAGGGCTAAATCCAACTTAGAAACATGCCTAGGTTCACATAGAATAACTAGATTGCATTTAGGACATTTTCATGCATTGTTTACACTTTTGATGATATTTTTTTATTTATTTTCCAGAAATTCCAGCATGCATATTTTAATATTTTAGGTATTTAGACTAACCTAAGATTAGCTAGAAACCCTAGGATTAGGGGGGTCACTTGATCCCACTTAAGACTATCCTTTGTTGTAAGAATTTTTATAGTAATAGAGTTCTACTTGGTTTAGGATTCTACTTCGAGAACAACTCTAAAGTTTTGAAAGTGTTTAAAATGGAATGAAATTCCATCTCTTATGCAAAGAAAAGTGTTTTGATCAAATCCAAACTCTCGAAGCTAGAGTCCCAGATAAGATAGAGTTCTTTTAGCTATATAGTTCATTACAATAGGAGAGTCCTAAGGTAATCGAACTACGTGGACTTTGATCTTTGTCAAGCAATTGATAAGGTACGTAGGCAGTCAATAGGGCGCAAGTCCAATCTTAGGTTGACTTCTAGTCTCCTAAGACCATTAGGATTGTGTATACTTTCATACTATATATTATTGTTATATATTATATATCATATTTTGTGATTGATTAGATAACTAGGATTGTTTTGAAAAGATTTTGATAAAGTCCAAACTTAATTAGGAGACCTTTAATTAGGGCGAGGCGGGTGCCTACAAGGAGTTCCTTGGAACCTTCCCACTTCGTAACCTAGCCCCCGAATCCAAATTTGATTCGAAAGACCATGCTTTTCCAAAATATGGGGTCAATGTTTTATTGAAAATAAAACTCTTTTTTGTGGTTTCCTTGTTCCCTAAAAATAAGGTGGCAACTCTTAGTTTTATACAAACTTTTATCCTTTTTCAAAAAACCCTATCTTGAGTGGATAATAGAGAAGGATAAACGTGGATAATAGAGAAGGATAAATCGAGACGGATAAACATCATCCACAATCCACTCAAGATAAACCCCACCCTAAGAGTGAACGAGAGGGCCTCCCGATTCAGGTTGGCTGGTTCACAGGATGTCATTTTTGTTTCGTTGATATCCACTGGCGAAGCCATGGCTATCAACGAGGGGCTTCTATAGACATCCATTTTTTACCCTGAATAGAGTCATAGATGGTTGCCTATAATTTGAGTTGAAATAGGGTGTTGAAACCCTAAGTTGCCCATCGCACCCTTTTGTGTAGATAGTTAGAGGTCATTATCCATCGCACCCTTTTGTGTAGATAGTTAGAGGTCATTATCGCATGTAGGTTTTTAGGTCAGATTGAGTCGGTTCTTTTTACATTTAGTTTTTAGTGAGTCTAGGAATATCCCTGTTAAATTTCATAGCATTCCGAGTCAGGCTTGATAGGTGATAAGGTCTTTTGTGATTTGAAAGGCAGCATTGTCCTTTGGATCACAAAAGCTCTGAATAACTGTCGATCTTATTCCGAATTGTCCCACGATTTTGGCATGGATATTTAGGATGTGTTTGGTAGCTAAGTTGATCAATGGCAAGGTCTATTAAGCCTTTGGGCTTATATATGTTTGGCTCTTAAGGCCCAAAAGGTCCTTTTAAGCTCAGATTAGGATTTCAACCGGGAATGACCGAGATCCCATCTTTTTATCAAAACCAAAGCCTTCAAAAGCTTTAAAATACTTTTTAATATGATTTTAAAACTTGTTTAAAGAAGTATAAACAATTTCGAAAGCGATTGGTTAGCAAATTTAAAAACCCTAAATTGAGCCCGGTAGGCCCAAAACAGCTAATCGGTTGACTCTTTCTTAAAAATTTGACTTTAGTCAACGCATTTTCACTTCAAAACACTTCTCAAAACATGAAAAATCGAATCACGCTCGTTTTGATACTTGAATCGTCGAATTTAAACTTGAAACGGGCCCGAAAAGCCGAAACCGGGTCAAAATGGGCTGAGACAGGCCCAAAACTTAAAAAAATGCACCTGAGGCCCGCTGACCATCCACCTAGGGATGGCCAGCCGTCCATAGTGGACGGCCAACCGTCCTAGGGTGGACGGTCACCCGAGCCTTATCTCTTATTTTGCCAAATTTTCGAGTTTTGAGAGTTTTATCCGCTCGGGACTCTTCCGAACCCTATTTAGATCAGCTTGGAGGGTTTTGCACGACCTTGAGGACTTTAGGAGACTCATTTAAGACCCTTGGATCACTCCCTAGGGTTTTAATGAGATCCATTGATCAAATTGAAGCCTCTTCTATATATACATCACTTAGAAATCAGTTTTGAAGGGATGAACTTTTGGAAGAGAGACTTTTATCACTTGAAATAGCCCCCTAGAACCCTAGCTACGAATTTGGAGGCCATTGGAGCTTGAAGAAGAGAGCTAGGAGCAAGGAAGAAGAAGGCTAAAGGTATATTTGAATACACCATTGTTCTTATATCGATGTTTTACATAACATAGTTAGGAATTAGCTTGTTTAGAGTAGTTTGGTTTTCTGCAGAATGTATGAGTTGATTTCTTCTAATTATATGCATGATGTAGAGTACAAGTTCATGTTAGGAGTAGGTATGATGATGTAGAATCTGTTTTAGTTTAATGCTTGCATGGTAGTGGTCTTCTAAATAGATATAGGTTTCTGTTTTGGGTCTTATAATATATCTAACATGTTTGAATGCTACTTCATGATGAGTATAGTCTTGTTCTCTGTTTTAAAGCATGGTAATTTCTATATGAATGTTGTGAGCATGTGTAGTAGTTTTTTGTATGTTTAGAATGCATGTTAGAATTGGTTTAACATATATGATTTTCTGTTTTTATATAGGAATGCATATTAGTAATAAAGTTTGAGTCCTTTGCATATTGCTACCATGTTAGGATGATTAGAAGTAAGGTCATTCATTGTTCTTTCATAGATAGCATTGTTATTATTCTTAGTTACTAATGTTTATCACATAGAATGCTTAAGTGTGGATTGATATATGGATTGTGTTCGAGGGAGCAGGCTATGGTAAGTTTCTCCCCTTGTGATAAGTGTTATTAATTTAAGCATGGTTATGATGTGATTTCTTGATTGTCTTGCATAGTGTTTTAGCATGTTATTTTAGTATGCATATTAGGTTGCATATTAGTCATTTCACATTTTTTATTTTTTATTTTCATGGGCTTTAGTTCATTTTAAAAGGTACATTCAAATCTATCCAGAAATTGAAAGTACCTTTAAAGTGTATTAAAAGTCATTTTTAGGATCAAATTCAACTTAGAAATATGCCTAGGTTCACATAGTTGAATTAGTTTGTATTTAGGAGCATTTTCATGCATTGTATTAATTGTTGTGTTGCATTTTTCATGCATTTTCCAGAATTTCCAGCATGCATTATTTTAGTATTCTAGGTTGTTTATACTAATTTAGGTTGTAGTTAGGGACTCTAGGTTAGGGGAGCCACTTGGCTCCACTTAGGATTCCCCTTTGTTGTAGGAGCTACATCAAATTAGGGATTCTAGCTTGGTTAGGAGTCTATTTTCAAGAAAGTTTCCCAATGAAATTGGAATTTAAGAAGTTGTTTCGGATGAAACTCACTTTGGAGGATGAAGTAGTTTAAACAAAAATAAACTCTCGAAGATAGAGTCTTTGATTAGGTAGAATGCTTCTGATAGTGTAGTTCATTACAATATGAGAATCCTAAGTATTCGAACTACGATGGACTTTGATCTCTGTCAGGACACTGATAAAGTACGTAGGTAGCCAATAGGGCGCAAGTCCAGTCTTAGGTTGACTGTGTGTCTCCTAAGGTCTTTAGGATTGTGTTTGCTTTTTTTCTTATTATCTATTATTATTATTTATGTATTATTATCTCTATTTTTGTGGTTGATTAGATAATTTGAGTTGTTGTGATAAGATTTTTATAAAGCGCAAAAGTAATTAGGAGATCTTTAATTAGGGTGAGATAGATGCCTATAGGATGCGTTCTGGAACCTTCCTATCTCATAACCTAGCCCCCGAATCCAACTTTGATTCGAAGACCATGCTTTTCCAAATATGGAGTCATTGTTTTATTGAAAATAAAACTCTTTTTTATGGTTTCCTTATTCCTTAAAAATAAGCTGGCGACTCCCAGTTTTTATCAAACTCCTTTCCTTTTTCAAAACCCAATCTAAGTGGACTCCCACAATAGAGAAGGATAATTAGGATTGGATGATCTTGAATGGATAATAGAGAAGGATAAACATGGATAATTAGGATTGGATGATCTTGAATGATTAATAGAGAAGGATAAACATGTAGATAAAAGAGAATGATAAATAGAGAAGGATAATGAATTATCTACAATCCATGATGATAGTGAATTCAATTCTAAAACAAAAGAGCCGACAGGTTTGGCGGGTTCACAACACTCAGCGAAAGAATATTTTAGAATTAATTATTTCTTATATGTTGTTGATCAAGGTATTCAATCAATTGAGGATAGGTTTACACAATTTCAAATATATGAGGAAGCTTTCGGGTTTTTGTTTGATTTAAAGAAGTTGAGGTCCATTGAAGATGAATGCTTGCAAAGTTCTTTTATAAAACTTAAAGAATTTTTTAAAGTCGGTGACCATAGTGATATTGATGGGAAAGATTTTTTTACGGAGTTGAAAGTTTTGAAAAATGTTCTCCCACAGGAACCAGAAAGGCCAATTGAAGTGTTGAATCATTTGAAAGAAATTGAAGGTTGTTACCCAAATGCTTGGATTACTCATAGAGTATTATTGACTATACCAATTACAGTTGCATTCGAATAAAGAAGCTTCTCGAAATTGAAATTGATCAAAACGTACCTTCGGTCAACAATGTCACAAGAAAGGTTGAATGGATTGGCAATGTTATCCATTGAAAATGATTTGGCCAAAAAGCTTGACTATGCTACTTTGATTACCGATTTCACGGGTGCAAATGCAAGAAGAGTAATATTTCAATGACATGTTTATTTTATAGGTAATTATAAAAAATATATATTGTTTTATGTTTGAAATTGTTTTTTTGGGCAATTCCATGATACAATGGTTTTTTATTCTTTTTTCCTTTTCTTTTCGAATGTAGTGGAAGAAGAAGGAGATATTATTTTGTTAATGGACAAAGATCATATTGGTTAGCTACAACATTTACATGGTATGTTCTACTATTAAGCAATTCTTTTTTGTTGATGTACTGTTGAGGTTTGGAGTGAGCCAATTGAAAACCCTTTTCTATTTAACTATTTTCCCTGCTATAATATGCTATAATTGACATTGTTTTATAAGAAACTAAAGTCTTTAACGTAGTAATTAAGATACAAATTTTCTTTAGCGTTTACATGTAGAGGAGCCCCATTTTAGGTAGCCGTTTCAAGCTACCCAAAGCCCAGGGCCGGCCCTGCATTCGTACCAACCCTTTCGAATAGGTTTACACGTGTCAAGTTGGAGATACAACCTGTTCTACTCATCTATATTTCCTCATGAGAGACAAAGAATATATATATATATATATATATATATATATATAACAATATGAAATGACATGTGTATACGTTATGTCCCATACGTTCAATATAAATCAATAAGTCAATCATAATAATAATGCCAATATCCTTGGCAAGATAGGTAGTGCAACAACAATCTCAATTCTCAGATTTCAATAGATATAAATATACATATACATATGATTATAACTCCGATGCAATAAATACAGATCTTATCAAGCACTGGGTCAACAGACTCTAATTACGAGGCTGTGCCAAACCATGAATGCAATTTTCCAGGTATATCTGCAAATCTACTGCATTAAAAGCAAGAATGAGCTTCAACTTGTACCTGGAATATGTAAAATAACCCTGTTTTCCATAATCTCAATAATAGTTACAGTATAAAGAATAGTTATAAACATGTGTGGACTTTCTATGAAAACAATATCCAAATTATAAAATGAATCATATTTCTGTCTCAAACATTCCATTATAATTACTAAGATAATCCATGCTTTCACTTCAGTATTCATCGCATGTCTATCATAATTAGTTGGATCACAAAAATATCATAATCCAGTCGCTGTATTTTGAACTTAAAAGTCCCTAGCTCAGCCAGGCTAAAATATAATCATGTTACTGTATTTTGAACTTATAAGTCCCTAGCTCAGCCAGGCTAAAATATAATCATGTCGTGCATTTTAGTTGATCAACCCTAACTCAGCAAGGCTAAAATATTAATAAGCCACTTGCATGGGCTTTTTACTCTGGGTCTGCATCTAAGGCTCCACCCAGGAACATAAGCTCGTATAAACTTTCACTGTGATACAAACTGAGTCAAATATATCAGAATATTCCATTTACATCAAATCATATTTTCAATTATGTAAAAATCATTGTGTAAGGCATATATCTTTTCAATAATCATTTCATAAAACAAATATTGCTCAAAACAAGTCTAAATTGTCATTTCATATGCCATCACAATTCATGTTAAACAATTCACAAGGCTTTGTATACTTCATGTTCAAAACAATTCCCGAGTCATCAAGTGTGTAAAATAGTCTCTTTTCAAATCAAGTACTTCAATCCAATATCAGGGAAATAACTTGTCAAATATCATTTTTACCAATTCTTTATGAAAATTAGGCATATAAGTATAAAACCATTCATCCCACATATTTCTGTATAAATAATCTTTACATACCCGTCTTGATATTTCTATAAAACAAGTAGTAAAGAGTTCATTCCCCAGTTTATAAATAGTTCATAACCAGTGTCAAACAATTCATCACAAGATATAAACATACTTTGGAAACCTTTCAACATCATGTCTTGATGTTATTTCGTAAACATGCCACACAGAATAATATTTCATAAAACAGTATATTCCATGTATCCTTTTCTCAATATGATAAACATTAGAGTTCAAAAGACATGTCTGTCATATCATTAAAGCATTCTAAAATAATGCATCATCATCAATAGTATAAGGTTACATATTCCTACCTTAAATGCAATAGAGTTCCAACCCATATGGCTCCACGAGCCTCTCAAATGTAATGCTAATGCAATCCCATATACAAAGATCCTTTCAAGGACTCTCCAAATCTAATAAACCAATAATAGAGATGCAAAAGGAAAATCAAAAGAAGCATGGATCTAAAATCCCAAAATAAAACAACTCGGACCCTTAAGCGGTCTAACTCCAACTCTAAAGATCCAAATCTTCATAATGGTTAAACCAAAAACCTCAAATATTTTAAAATATATTCCCAAGCATTAATAGATATAAAACTTGTCAAAATCAGAGTTTGGATGCAAAATATATAACAATTTAAAGTTTAATACAAAATTCTGAAAATATAAACTTGCTACATAAAAACTAGTTTTTCTTTTTTGGCTTTATATTCTAGCTCAATTATCGGAATTTAATAAACTTTGGTGTTCTGAAAAAAAGACTCGAAGAGCTACAACTTTACCTTTAATAGCCATAGTCCAAATCAAATGTTTTCAAGGTCACAAACATCAATTTCAGTAACCTACTGTGTTTGGACGAAAATATTTTTACTAATAAAACTATTCTCTGTAAAATAGGCATAACTTTTAGCACAAACATCCAAATGAGGCAAGGTTAGGCTTGTTAGAAATCAAATTCGAAAATCTACAACTTTTATGAAGAAAGTTTAGCCAAATTCTGTCTCTAACAGTACCGAAAATGCCTTGGCAGAATGCTCTATTTTTCAAAAACAGTTTTCCAGATTTTCCTTCACTTTCCCCGGAATTTTCTTGGTAACCAAACAACATTTTCTTCCATTCAAATTTCAGATCTAACTCAAGTAAGCTTAAAGAACTACAAATCCAAAGAAAAATTAAAGATCCAACAGTACGATCATCAGATCCACAAAGTTTTTTACATAAAACCCACATAATCCAAAAACGATGTTTATTTTGCAAAGCTTTCACAAATCTTTTAATCAAAACCATGAATCTTGATCTAAAAGACACTAAAACACCAAAACACATCTCAAACTAGAAATCAAATCGTTATACTTCCATTAAATCTGAAAATACCCAACTCCAAAAGTGAAAACTAAGCTTAAATATAAGTGAAACTTACTTAAAAAAAATAAAATGGATGAACTCTGACGAGAAAATTCGGCGAAAATCCTGCGAGAGATGGTGGCAGCACCTTCCTAGCTCTCGGCTGCTCTCTCAAACTCTCCCGAACCTTCTCTGCCAACTGAACTAAAAGATAAGTTTAAATCCTTTTAAACTTATCTAATGGCATAATCGTAAATATTTCAAAGTTTTAAATTTTTTTTATTACAATTAAAATACTATTATAAAAACACAGGTTATCACAGGCAGCAAGCCTTACAAATTTGTTTTTAGTTTAATTTCTCTTCTCCAGCAATCATTTCTAGCTTTTTAATAGGATTTATCTTCATTATTTCTAATTTCATGTCAGATTTCATTCTTGTATTTCAATTTCTGCTTGTCAAGTTTCTTTATTTCAAGTTCAAGTATCAAGTATTTTAACTTCAAGTACGGATAGCATAGCCGTCGTGAGTCCCGCCATGCGTGCCAAAACGGTGTACACACTAAAAACGATCTATGGTCGTTTTACGGGAAGAAACGTGTTCTATCATAATTATATAGAAATCTTTTTACGGAACATTGTGTTTTATTTTTTGTAGGGTAGTTTGGAAATATCATATGTGAGGACACCAAAATTGTTGTGGCTTTATATGTTAGTATAGATGAGAGAGTTTGATGAAAAAAAGAAAATGTTGGATCATTGGCTACATTATTGTGGACACTTTTTTTTTTTTTTTTGGAACATTTAACAATTTTTATATTATATATATAAAAGTCCCAATCCTATAAATAATTTTGATTCACTAAATTAGCCCTACTAATATATCTATTGATGTAACTACCCTTATTAATATATCTCTTTACATAACTAAGACATAATTTCTCTTCTTATTCCACTTTTTAATACAAGCTTTGTTACTACATTCTTGAATTTCAATTGTTCAATATGGTTTAACATCTCACTCTCTTATACTTTATTGGGTAAAATACCCATAAGTTCCTAATATAACTCATTGTATAAATCATATTTTGTAAAAATGCCCGTTGGATTGCATGTTCATCTTATATAGAACATGTCTGTCAAATATCACATTCATCGGACGTTACAAGCCATTCAATCTATAAACTCACATATCTAATTAATAAAAAATCTAACATTTATGGATGGTGTATTTTTATTTTTATTTTTAATTTTTTATTGAATTGATACTTGATAGACATAATTTATAGAAGAGTAATATGTAATCCAACAGTCATTTTTACAAAATATGACTCACACAATGAAATAATAAAAAACTATGTCAAAAATTGTGTTCATTGAACATATCTTTGCTTTATTTCTTATTTTTAAGAATGAACAAATTTAGTTTTTCTAATATTTTTAATAAAAAATTTATATGAAAATATTGGAACCTATAAGTTTTATAACAATCTCAATTTGAGACTCATATTATATTGAATTCTTTGAATTTTACTTTTCATGGAATATTGCATGTGTAATGTACATGTTGCATTACTAGTTATATAAAAGGAATTGGATTTTTGGATGAATGCTCATATTTATTTTTATCAAAATTGCTTTTACACAAACTATTATCTAAAATAATATATATGTCACTAGCAGTGACCCACGCAATACATTGCACTCACAAACCAAATTTATTTAAATGGATCTCACCCATTAATGCCTTTTTATGAAATTGTAACATGATATTCTATCAATCTGGTAGTTACATGGAACAATTCAAGTATTGGTGGTTTGAACCAAACTAAAAATGAAACATGAGATAGTGAAAAACAATAATAAACCAAGCTTGATCACGAGTTGTTGTTGCTCAGTAAGGCATACCCTCTTACAATGTTATGTGTATAAATAATAGTAGAGAAATTTAAATGAGTAAATAGCTAAAAAGAAGCATATGACCTTCGCAGGATTATTTCTTTCTTCAAGAAAATATAGTTCAGAGACTGCATCTAAGTGGCAAGTCCAATGACAATAATCGTATCTATCATTATAGCTATCATCTTCCTATTTAGAATTAGTGGTTAAAAATAAAAAGAATATAAAATATTTAGAATGTTATTTGGAAAGAAAAAATCAAAACAAAAGTGGTAGATTTTGTTGTTTTGGGTCCCACACCTTTTTTTTTTTAATACCAATAGATAATGAAATTTATTTGATGAGCCTAAATATAAAGGGTAAAATCAAGTGCAATTCTTTTTCCGTTTTTGTTTCAGTTAGACTATATATAATTTAATTTAATCACTTGTAAAATATCATCTTTAGACTTCTTGCCTTCTAATTTGTAAGATACAAATCATACAATCTTCTTAGGTCTCAGTTAATATAATAAATAAGGTCTAACCCACTTGATACATGAACTTTTTGTCCAAGATACAAACAATCTAATGGACGCCCATTCCACTCTAATGCCTTTTAATTAGAATAATATTTCCCCCTATCTAAAATAATACAATTGTCTTTGATTTAGTAAATAGTAAAGGTAACATGATAAAATAAAACACACATGTCACTTACGAAAAATGGGTTAGTTATATTTATTTAAATTGAATAAACAAATGAGTATGTTACTATCCAACAACTATTGTGAAAATATATAGGATGGTTATAAAAATAATAATAATCAATATGAGACTTATTAGACTATTGTGCAAATAAAAATTGTTGGGTTGCACAAACCAAAAAAATAATGAGAGAGAGGGATGGTAACCAAAAAAATGAATTGCACATTAATTGGAATTAATCATTATAGTTCATGTTTTGGGTCCAGATTGCAATATGCTAACTTGTGGCACTCTAAATAGATGCAATTAATCCCCATCCCCCCACACCATGAACCCTTAGAATCCCACCACACCACAATCGCACCCAAATTTGTGGCATTCTATTAATCCGAACCATTCAAAATTCACCACACACAAAAAGATTGTAGTGAGTTAATAGCCATGCATAGCAACATTCTACCAATTCATACTGGACAATTTATAGAAACTATAACCTCTTCATGTATAAAAAAGTGTAACATCAATGTGAATAAAAATGAATAATAACATCAAAAAGTTTTTGATGGGCCATGACTCAAGGAATTTTATTTATAGTATAGATAATCTTGTTTTCCCTCAAATCTCGCAGGCTTACTCATCAGGGGTTGTAAAATGGGAAATCATATAGAATTAACAGTCGTACTGACAACATTACTTACAGACTCCAATCCTATTGTAGACATCCATTTTTGACCATGAGTATGATCATGAATGGTTGCCTATGATTAGAGGTGAAATAGGGTGTCAAAACCCTAAGTTGCCAGTTTTACCCTTTGTGGGTAATTAGGTAGAGGTCATTATCACATGTAAGTTTTTAGGTCAGATTGAGTCGGTTCTTTTTGCTTTAGGTTTTTAGAGAGTCTAGGAACATCCCTGCAAAATTTCATGACATTCTGAGCCAGGTTTGATAGAAAATAAGGTCTTTTGTGACTGAAGGGCAGTTTTGTCCTTTGAATCACAAAAGCCCTGAATGATTGTCGATCTTGTCTCGAATCACTTCAAACACTTCTTAAAACATGGAGAATCGAATCACGATCGTTTTGACGCTTGAATCGTCAAATTTGGACTTAAAACGGGCCCAACGAGCCTGCATGTAGTGTAGAATAATGAAATTCACTCTGTCCCACATCGGAAAAGTGAGAAGCTTGCTATAGCTTTGTGAACCTATAAATAGAGGACCCTGAAATCAGTTACAACACACAGTATAAGCTATAGAGAATTAGCTTGGAGAGTAGAGGCTTGAGCAATTGCACAAGCCTCCCCGATAGCACTCTAACTTAAGTTTTAAAGTTTTTGAGGTCCTTAGAGTCCTTGGAGAGAAGGATTGGAGCTTGAGGAGAAGGTTCGAAGCAAGGAGGCAGAGAAAGAGGTTAGTTTTTTTTTTTTTTTTTTTTTTTTTTTT
>JAESVK010000669.1:5196706-5245423 GCA_017140935.1 Hamamelis virginiana | reverse complement strand
TTTTTTTTTTTTTTTTTTTTTTTTTTTTTTTTTTTTTTTTTTTTATTGTTTTCTTTTTATTAGTATGCATAGGATTTAGTTTATTAGTATGCATGATAGGTTAGGGTTTAGTTTATTAAAATAGTTTTTTTTTTTTTAAATAGTTTTATATTGTTAATATTAGGTTTATATTTTACTTATGTCTTGTTTGAATGATATGATTTGTGTTCGAGGGAGCATGCAAAGGTAAGTCTCTTCCCCTTGTGATGAAATTGATTATGATTATTTTGATATATCATATTAGATTGCATATTAGGCAATTTTCACTTCTTTTATTCTTTTATTTTATGGGTTTTAAACCCACTTTTTGATTACTTATAAATCTGTCCATGGATTTAAAGTAATTTAAAAGTGTATTAAAACTCACTTTTTAGGCCAAAATCAACATAGAAACATGCCTAGGTTCACATAGAATAATTAGATTGCATTTAGGACACTTTCATGCATTATTTATATTTTTGATGATATTTTTTTTATTTATTTTCCAGAAATTCCAGCATGCATATTTTAATGTTTTAGGTATTTAGACTAACCTAGGATTAGCTAGAAACCCTAGGATTAGGGGGATCACTTGATCCCACTTAAGACTATCCTTTGTTGTAAGAATTTTTATAGTAATAGAGTTCTATTTGGTTTAGGATTCTACTTCGAGAAGAGTTCTAAAATTTTGAAAGTGTTTAAAACGGAATGAAATTCCATCTTTTATGCCAAGAAAAGTGTTTTGATTAAATCCAAACTCTCGAAGCTAGAGTCCTACTTGGTTTAGGATTCTACTTCGAGAAGAGTCCTAAAATTTTGAAAGTATTTAAAACGGAATGAAATTCCATCTTTTATGCCAAGAAAAGTGTTTTGATCAAATCCAAACTCTCGAAGTTAGAGTCCTAGATAAGATAGAATTCTTTTGGCTATATGGTTCATTACAATAGGAGAGTCCTAAGGTAATCGAACTACGTGGACTTTGATCTTTGTCAAGCAATTGATAAGGTACGTAGGCAGTCAATAGGGCGCAAGTCCAATCTTAGGTTGACTCTAGTCTCCTAAGACCCTTAGGATTGTATATACTTTCATACTACATATTATTATTATATATTATATATCATATTTTGTGATTGATTAGATAACTAGGATTGTTTTGAAAAGATTTTGATAAAGCCCAAACTTAATTAGGAGACCTTTAATTAGGGCGAGGTGGGTGCCTACAAGGAGTTCCTTGGAACCTTCCCACTTCGTAACCTAGCCCCTGAATCCAACTTTGATTCAAAAGACCACGCTTTTCCAAAATATGGGGTCAATGTTTTATTGAAAATAAAACTCTTTTTTGTGGTTTCCTTGTTCCCTAAAAATAAGGTGGCGACTCCTAGTTTTTTACAAACTCTTATCCCTTTTTCAAAAAACCCTATCTTGAGTGGATAATAGAGAATGATAAATGTGGATAATAGAGAAGGATAAATCGAGACGGATAAACATCATCCACAATCCACTCAAGATAAACATCACCCTAAGAGTGAACGAGAGAGGCCTCCCGATCCAGGTTGGCTGGTTCACACCTATATGATTTGGCAATCCTCTAAGACCTTTAGATAAGTATATTCTCACTGTAAAAAATAAAGTTATCTTGTTTTAGCTTTTTATGTTTCAATATTGTTCATTGTTTGTGGTTGGCATTAAATGCCTCCAAATGAACTTTATAGAATCATTGCTAATATTGCAGTAATCGTTATTTTTCTTCAGTTATTTAAGTGAGTTGCACACAGGAAAACTATATGTATTTAGAAGACATTTGTAATTCCCTTGGAGGAGAGATTAGTTATTCTACATTGTATTCTATTGCATTCAAAAGTGACATTCATCATTTAGATTTGAGGCATCGAGCTATTATACTTAATTCTAACTACTATGAGGGGTTAAAATGAACTCATTTTAAATTTTTTTCTGAAGCAGCTAGGTTTTGATCCTCAGAATAGTACAATATATAATCATATGAACATAAATTAAGGGTAAGCCAATTATTTTGACTAAGGTTCCAAAATAAACTAAATATCATGGAACCATAACATCATTAGTTTTGTAATGTCAAATATGAAAAATCAAATATTATTAGGAGGCATATATATGAAGAGAGAATAATTAGATCATGTTGGAAAAATAATGATTCGATATTCAGAATATTTTGGATAATATTGTGTCTAAACAAATAAATTAAATAAATCAAACAATTAATAGTAATAACACATAATGTACAGAATGTATTTTAGTGCGTATATTAATTCTGTATTACAGAGAATTATATATCAAGTACAAAACCATTTCTTAAACATTTAAATAATAAGAAGAGTAATACTTGAATAATAATTCTATCAATACTAGAATTATATTCAAGTAACCAGTATAATATAAAATAAAACAACAAAATATATTAAATATAAATTTAATCACTTACAGATTGCCTAGATAGCAGAAATGTAGAAACGTACAGAAGTTTTGATCAAAACTAGTGTTTGACACTATGTCCTTAAGATAGATTTCGTTCTTTTATTAGTGCTTAGAGTTTCTCAAACGTCTACCTCCTATGATATAATGATTACACTCAAAGAAGAAGCATTGCAATCTTCGAGTACAACAAACCAAAATATGCCCATATCTCTCTACAAAGGCAGACTGACTGAATGATGGTATGCATACCCAAACTGATTCTTGACGTGGCCTATACAAAGAGTTAAAGGTGCTTCTGCATACAGACACCATGAACATATGAACAGACACAACAATACAATACTAGACAAGACTGTTAGGAGCAGACATGACTATTTTGCACTTAATGGTCATAAAACAACTGATTACGTTAATTATAATAAAAACAGGTAATTTAATTTTGCTGAAAAATGATAAGGAGTTGGTCTAAATTACCCGACCTGGGTGGGCGTGTGTGTTTTGGTCCAAGCCCATGTTTGGCTAGGTCCTCCCCCTCATAAAACTTGAGTACCCCTTTGGGCCCAACCCAAAGGCCCAAAGTAATCCTAGATAAACATGCTGGTTAATCACTATCTATTCAATGTAGGGCAAAGGTCGTTACCACTTACCACCTTCAACCAACTTCAATGGGTTAAGTTTGAGCTACAATTTTTTATTCAAACTTTATCATTTTGAACATATTTATATACTACGTTAATCTCTTCATTGAAATGAACACATTCCAATATGGGTCTGCTTAAAAAAAAAATGTGTGGGACCCACAATAAAATTAGCTATAATATGCTCAAAATATAACAAATCATTCTACCATAAATAGATGAAGAGAGAGAGAATGATGAGAGAATGTAACACATAATAAGAGAGAGACTGTAGGAGCAGACATGACTATTTTGCACTTAATGGTCATAAAACAACTTATTAGGTTAGTTATAATAAAAACAAGTAATTTAATTTTGCCGAAAAATGATAATGAGTTGGTCTAAATTACCCGACTTGGGTGGGCGTGTGTGTTTTGGTCCAAGCCCATGTTTGGCTAGGTCCTGCCCTCTCACAAAACTTGAGTGCCCCTTTGGGCCCAACCCAAAGGCCCAAGGTAATCCTAAATAAAAATTGGCTAATCACTATCTATTCAATGTAGGGCAAAGGTCGTTACCACTTACCACCTTCAACCAACTTCAATGGGTTAAGTTTGAGCTACAATTTTTTATTCAAACTTTATCATTTTGAACATATTTATATACTACATTAATCTTTTCATTGAAATGAACACATTCCAATATGGGTCTGCTTAAAAAAAAAAAAAAAATGTGTGGGACACACAATAAAATTAGCTATAATATGCTCGAAATATAACAAATCATTCTACCATAAATAGATGAAGAGAGAGAGAATGATGAGAGAATGCAACACATAATAAGAGAGAGAGAGAGAGAGAGAGCCTCAATAAGAGAGGCCCAAAATACCCTAAAACACAAGAACATGGTTGGCATTGTGTTGGAAGGTTGGAGAAGGCAGATACGGAGAAGGGAAACGATGTCTACACTAAAAAGGAAAGAAAAAAAAAATCCTAAAATATTATGTGATTTTATAAGAATAAGAGCATCTTCAATGAGGAGCTCCTATTTGGGCCTCCTATTTCCATATTTGGGAGTGCTATAGTGCTAAAATGTGAGCTCCTCCCATATTTGGCACTATTGTACTTTAATGGGGAGCTCCTATACTTGGCACCATTGTGTTCCAATGGGCTATAAATTGGAAGGAAATTTGATGTGCACCATTTGGGAGGAGATGGTCATTGTAAAAAATTTGTAAAATATGGAAGGCATTGATGCAATTGCCCATTTTTGGGGCCATGGATGGCACCCCATTGGAGAACTTCTTTTTTTTTTTTGCTTTTGTTTTTGCCATGACTCAAATTTGGCAATCGCAATCCTAGATGGATACCAATTGGAGATGCTCTAAACCAACCAATAAGAATCAAATACAATATGGCAAAGGGAAGAAATACAAAGAATGCTGCATCATCGTATTGCTCTTTATGTAATAGCATAGTATAGATTTTCAACTGTTATAAACTTTATTTTGTGGATGACACACCAACTAACCACTTCCTTAAGAGAATGACTCACCATCACCAACTATAGAGCCAAATGTATAGGTTGTCAAGAGGGAAATAATTTCTACTCGCGAGTTATCCTTTGTTGACTTTCATGACCATACATTCCCCCTTCCCATTATTTATATGTGCTATTGATATTGAGCAGATTCAAACAGAGCAGAGAGGAAGAAAAGAAAGGGAGAGAGAAAAGAGTTCGCAAACGGAAAAGAGTTGGAGAAAGAAGAGAGAGAGAGTTGTTTTGTACAATTATTATCAATATCAAAATTTCTCCTCGCCGACGTAGCCAATTTTGCAAAACCATGTATGGGTATTCATTATTATTTTGTACTTTAAATTTTTCTTTAATTTCACAATACAATAATTTTTTTCTTATCTTATTATATTATATTTTTATAAGGGACAAACTCTATTTTTTCCTCTAATTCTCCAACAATTATTTTTTTAAAAAATTAAACTATTTTTATTTTAAATTTTTTTAAGCTATTAATGCTGGTTTGCACACGTGTGTTCCAGAATAAGTAATGACAAAGGCTACAACTTGCAAGCGGAGGAGATGATAATCAAAATAAGACAACAAAAAGGGTTTTACTGTAAAATATAGTGTTAATATGAAAATATGATTACCGGGGGCTGATGCGCAGTGAGAAGAAGAAGAAGAAGAAGAATAATGAGAAGCATTCTCCGACCATATTCGCACCGCCGGCTCCGTCGCCGTCAGGTATTTACCCCAACTTTAAAGCGCAACCCGTATATAAAGGAAATTCGGTTTCGGTTTTACTCGATCTGAGTTGTAGTTCAGATTCAATTTGGTTCAGTGAGGGCGAACGCGAAAGTCATCGAATGGGTTTGTATGTATGTATGTTTGTATGTATGTGTGTATGTATAAGCCTTTTTTTAATATTCTTATTCCTCTTTACCATCCTTCTCCCCTTCCTTTTCTTTAGATTCCAGAAATTAACAAGAAACAGCTAAATTCTTTGATTTAGAAATTTGGGATGGTTAATTTGATAATTACAGGCAAATTATACCATGGCATGGAATCATTATATTTCTCTAAAAGTTTTAGTATTTGTAATTAATTGATAAATTGATTCATTGGGGTTTCTTATCAGGTGTAGTGTGATATGAATTTTTGGGTTTGGAGTTGAAGACGAGAAGTTAGAATTATAAGGTGATTTTGCTCTTGCTTTGAAGAAGAAAAGGAAATGAAAGCGGGAAGTGCAGCGAAGCTGATTGTTGACGCGCTGCTGCAGAGGTTCCTTCCTCTCGCGAGGCGCCGCATTGAAACGGCTCAAGCGCAGGTAATTTTTAACACCCGTGATTCTGATAAAATTCTTTCAATTTTTAATCATAAAGTTCAATTTGGATATTTACGAAGTTTATTGAGTACTCGTAATTTGATATTGCTGTGTGAGTTAGTTGGAACATAAGAACCGAGTGATGATTCATGAGTGAGAGGTTGAGGGTTTACTTAGAGGGATATATGTTATATTTGAAAGAGCTTAAGAGGTTTTGTATTTCAATGCAATTTTATTATAGACTAGACATGCTTGCCTATACAGACAAATTAAGAAATATTTAGTGGCACACATGATGTCACTATTGGGCTACTAGCACAAAGGTCTACCTGTGAATCAATGCAACACAAATGCATGAGGAAGCCATCAATAGCAATCCCCAAGCCAAGCACACAAGTTAATAGCGTTGAGTCTAAGAGAGAATTTATCAAATACTTGGAAAGCATGCACAAAACACACTCAAGATTTACGTGAAAAACCACAGGACAAGCTTTGTGCATATCTACATTAATCAATGAAGAATACAGTGGTTCTTTATTTACTTAAGCTTATACCCAAGACTTGAGTTAATGCAAACAACAACGGAGAAAATACAAGGATACCCTATGTGTTTTTACAATCCTAACTTCTCATCATTGGAACAACACCGAACTACAGGTTGGAGAAGATAAGATCAGCTGAAAACAAACGCTACACCTGGATTTGCAAGTTGTATTGGAAGAACAAGCCCCAAAAGCCAACCCTAGCTTTTCTCGTTATCTCTCTTATATGCTCTTTTCTTCTCTCTCTTTCAGTCATGTCTTGCAACAACTGAGCCCTAAGGTTCTAAACTCCCTTATATACAAACCCAAAACAGCCACACAAACAACGTTGTTCAACTAGAAAAGAGTTTGTGATGAAGTCAATTGATCCTCCACATTTTGGTTGACTCACAGAATGTTGTCACTAGTTTGGCCTACAGCTGGGTTAGCCAAAGTTGGGTTGTCCTAAACAGTTTGAGTTACCCCAGAAGGAGGACTGAAGAAAGACTGAGCATAAAACATTTGGGACTGGAAGCCATGTAAAATGCCATGAGACCAGCAATTACAATATAATAACTTGCAATAATCATTCAATGTCTTTTTGACTACAGGATATTTCTAGGGGCGGAGATCAATTCTATTTGCTCAATTTTTCTTAGTATCACAGATGAAGATGATCATCAATTTTATAGCTGAGCGACTTCAGATCAGGTTTTAACATAATGTTTTAGGTTTAATCTATGAAGCATAGATGCAGGATATGAATACAATATGATGTCATACATGTCGATACACCAATTCTTAAAAAAGTAGGATATGATATGGGAGGGATACATAAATAATTAAATATATTTGTCTATATTATATTAACTTTTGGTCTAAAACGTCAACAACATTAAGAAAGTATATAAATAAGCAACTATAAAACATGTTCTTTATCCACAATAAAGAGAAAGGGAGATGCAAATAGAGAGAGAGAGAGAGAGAGAGAGAGAGAGAGAGAGAGAGAGAGAGGCTGAAGCTCGACCCTAGCAGAGGAAGGAAGAGACTGCAAAGGTGATAAATAAGAGAAGAAGGGACAAAATTAGGAGGGAGGAGAGAAAGAGATGGAGAAACCAAACCCAGAGAGAGAGAGAGAGAGGGGGAGGGGGCTTTAAAAATGGATCCTGGGACCCTTTAAACTAATTTTTTATATTTGCAGATTAACACCGTTATTTTTTAAAATAATAGTTTGAATCCCTTTATTTTGAACATAAAATTGCACCTGACATATCCCCAAGTATTTCCTAAGTATCCATATATAAAATTCATTATTTTTATTTTTAGACACATGCGATTTGATATGTATTTTTGCGTATCTAAAGTGTATCATATCTAGGGTTTTAAATATCGCCCGAGCCTATACATATCGCCTGATACGTATCAGATTTGGCAAGCACCTGTATGCGATTCTCCCCGTTACGCTATGTGTACAGACATTCACTGCGTATCGTGCCGATACGGTGCGTAACGGTGAGTAACTGCCCGATACCCGTTACTCACCACCGATCTGTTACACCAAGAAACCCATAGAGCTCTTACAGGCGAGATTTCCGGACAATCAAGACAATTATTTTTTTGCTTTTCTTTCAAGAAAGAAGTAAAATGAATGGTTTTTAGTTGTTGGAGTGTTGGAATTGAGAAGAATAGAAGAAGAAATCAGAAGAGAAGAAGGAGAGAAGAAGAGAAGGTGTCCTTTGAGAGGACTGACCTGCACACCGTTGCCGCTGAGGACTCCACCACTGATGACACAGCTGCCGACAGAATTGGGCCATGCTGCTGCTGTTGTCACCGTCCGGTAAGCCAAGCCTTCGGCGGTCTCCACTTCCGGTGAGTCTTTGTGCTCTCTCCACCCACCCATATATATATATATATATATACTCTCAGCCATATGTTCTACCTCAAGGCTTCAAGAGACCGTAGCTACTATTGTTAAATAATTTTTTTTTATTATATATTAACAGTGGTAAGCATAGTCAAACCAAATATGTTAAAAGATTTCTACTTTTTAATAAAAAAATTGCTTACTTGTCTATATTTTGAAATAAAATTAAAATTATTTTTATTATAAATATAACTTTATTTTTTAAATAATAAATTTTTAAATAAATATAAACTATTAAAAAGAATAATTAACATAAAAATATGCTAAAACATTTTATAAAATATATTAATTTTTTTTTGTAAAAAATCTGAAAACATTTAATTTTTTTTTTAAATATAATAAAATTCAAAACGAAATTAAAAAAATTAGTTTTAAATATTATTAAATATATATATATATATATTTAATATACATTAACAGTGGTAGGTCATAGTCAAACCAAATATTTCAAATAAATTAAACTAAAATGCTAAAATATATAACTAATAAATATTTTGTATGAAATGAAAAATCTGGGTAATGCAATTGAATATTGAATATAAGTTAGAAAGAACAACTAATTATATGCTTATAGCTAGTAACAAAAAGCTTGCAGGTATGATAAAAATAGCTTTTCTCAATGCCCAAAAAGAGTATAAGGTTGAAAACTTGTCCTGCATATGCAATAACTCTTTGAAAACATTAATATAAATGAGCATAGGGTAAAGACATGAGTATTATTGATTTTGGGGTTTAGTGTGCAAAGAAAAAAAAATTCACGACCACGGTGCCCGATATTCATTACGCATCGCCTGATGTACCCGTATCCGGTTACACCTTTACCGTTACCATTAGGGGTCAGTTACCCGATACCTAAAACTATGATCATATCTGATACGTGTTTTTTGGGTACGTATCTAAAGTGTATCATATCTTATACGGATATGATATGAGATACAAGGGGGGTTTAAAGTATTTGTTCTTCACACAGCTAATAGAAAGGGACAAAAATCCAATATGTAAGAGAAGATTACCTCACAAAGCGAGAGAATCTGAATTTAATCAGGAGGAGGATGTGTTCCTTGATAGGAATGGCTGCAGGTCCAGCCTCTGTTCTCCACTTCCCCTCTTGGTCATATAAGTATACTAGAAGTGCACAATTAATGCATATAGACATCACTATCAAAAACTGAAATTTAGAGACGGATTTCAAATCAGCAATACAATATTAAAAGTGGGAAAAAAAACATTGAGATTTGTTGAGAAGAAAGAAAATATTGAAGAAAGGTTAAAAGTTGTAAGCCTTCGTTTTGTAACCTTCCAATAATTGGACAGTGTACTGGACTACTGGCACTCATAATTATTGATATGCTATGATAGAAACACCAAGATTCAATACTTGATGGTCTGGGATTCATGTGGATTTCATAACAGTATTAAAGTACCAATACATCTTTTTGATATTTGACAACATGCAAATCAAGGTTTTTGCATTCTAACAAATGCTCATATTTCTGATATAGATGGATGTTCATTCAGTGTTGACTATCTTTTTTCTTTCTTTTACATGGGAATCTTTAGGATGGACAGTACCTTCGACCGTCAGACCCGGCTTATGAGCAAGTACTAGATTCCTTAGCTATGGTGGCGCGACATACACCTGTGCCTCTCTTGGAAGCTCTTCTTAGATGGAGAGAAAGGTGGGTCTATTCTCTATTTTTTACAAAAAATTTCAGCTATTTTTATCCATGAATGCCAAATTCATTATAACATCTTGTCGAGAAGATAAATTCTTACCTTCTATGTTTGTGTTACTTACGCATAATGGTGCAATAATGTAGTGAGAATTATGATAATGCACAAACTTTTAGGACACTTCTCCTCATCACTGATAAGAACATTACATATTGGTTGACATAACACATGTCCACTCATGTCCTATTCTAGTTTGGCCAGTTCCAAATTATTGATCTCTCTTTGGGCATCGAATGTGATGTATTTTCTTTTTGTGCATTTTTGTTGTGGGATCCATTAATCAAGTTTACAGACTTAATTATGCGATAATTGATTCTACTTTTATGCCCATGGATACATGTTATATTGCTAAAGTTTAGTAACTTTTTGTCTTGACAAATTAAACATCTCTTTTGCTCCTTGGTGGTTCTTTTCATACACACCCACATGATTTGAATAAGCATGTAGAGAAACTGTCAATCTCTCATATGTAACCATGTATTTGTTTTTTGATTTTGAAAAGTTGTCATCGATGTTGAAATGTGACCCATAGTTCAGAATGTTATTTCATAGATCTTTTTGATAATATGCAATTATGCAGAAAGGATTTTGATGTGGATTAAACTTGTTTGTTTTTTTTACTGGGATTAGTTAATCAACCCTGGCATATTGCTTGCATATGATCCTGGTTAAAGATTTCTGAATTTCTATTTCTCAATCTCAAGCAAATTAATATATTCTTGTTCTATTTTGTGCTTGTGGCAAGGTCAACATCCATGATTTGCTTCAAAAGAGGATACCTACTAAATCTCTTTTTCCAATTATGATTGTGATGTGTAGCTCTAATCAGGAATCTATCGACCATTTATTTCTTCATTATCCTTTTGCCATGAATATTTGCTGCTAGTTGCTTTACTTCATGGGGTAATGTGGACCCCTGCTAGACACATTTCCTCCCTTCTAGAAGGACATTTCCTCCCTTCTAGAAAGTCATTTCCTGGGTTATGGTGGGAGAAGGGATAAGACTATTTGGAAGTCCTCTGTATTGGCCATCTTGTGGTTTATTTGGGGGGAACAAAACAATAGAGCTTTTGAAGAGAGGAAAATTTCTGATTCTTTTTGTGGGAGGTATTCCTCTTCCTCTCATTTTCAAGGTCATGGAAAGCTGCTATAGTGTATGTTTGGAAGTCTTCACCCTTTCGTAAGTTAAATTTTAATTTTGATGGGTTCTCCCTTGGCAATCCGAGGGCTATTGGTATTAGTGGTATTCTTAAAAATCATGAGGGCAGTGTTTTCCTTCTTTTTCTAAGCCTGATGGCAAAGGTTTTGTTATCAAGGCAGAATATTTGACCCACATTGGTGGCACTCCATTTGCCATGTATTGTAAATTTTGGTGCACTTAAAAAATGTAGAGTTTGAGAAGCTGCATGTGGAGTGCTAATATCTCTGCCCTCTCATGGATTAATCAATCAATGATCAAGAATTATTTTTATCTTTATTTCCTTTATTAGATAAACTATAAGGCGGACAACAGCATAACTATATTATATCACTTCATTGTCATTAATTTGAATTTGTTGTGGTTTTTTGATTCAAGTGTTTCTGGTTTCTGTTTCAGTGAATCCCCAAAGGGTGCAAATGATGCATCTACATTCCAGAGAAAGGTTCGTATCACGATTAATAGTTTACATAAAATCTTATTCATGTTTGTAAACTTAATATTCTTTTATTGTAAGTAATACGTTTGGGGAATAATTACATGTAGCGCTATATATCTAATCTGGCTTTTTTTTTTTTCTGATGTCTATGTATCTGCCAATTGCTTGGGCTGGTTATAATTATATTCACCAGTTTTGGTTAGATGGTGTGCTTAGGAAAATAAATATGACTGTTGATGACAATGCTATATATGCATGTTATTATGGTTTAAAATTAAACAAAAATTAAGGATGCTCCATTTCATCTTTCTCATAATGGATTGGCTTTTAAAATGAATTTATTTGTTTCTGTTCCCTCCCACAAAATGAATAATGTTTAATATGTGTCACGGATATCAACACCTTTGGATTTTTATGGAATTCTCGAATTGATCTATGTTGACTGATGATGCTATAACTTCTAATAACACAATGTATCATGGCTCAAAGTCTTGGCCGAGTCATCTCAGCTTTGACAAGGACCAATCGTGAGGCGAATAAATGAAGAGAAAACTCTATCTCGTTCATCTTGGCCAAGACAAGACGAGATCTCTGTCATCTCGTCTCGTATGGGTTGAGATTTAGGTCTTCTTGGCTGAGATGAGATCCCACAACCCAGAATAAGGAAGCAGTAGCAGCTAGGAACTCAGGAAAAAAATAAAAAAGAAGAGCTTGAAGAACATTAGGGCTGTTGGCCAATTGCTTGTTGCTGGCTGATACTGTTGCATTTTCTTTAAAAATAAAAAATAAAAAATTCCTGTGATCAGTTGCTGAAGAACTCGAGGGCTGTTGCTGGTAGCTGCTGCTTCTTCCTTTCCTCCCCCCCCAAGTTCCTTGGTTAGTTGCTGCTTCTTTTGCTGCTGATAAGAAGAGAGAAGAAAGAAGAAGAGAGAGAAATTAGGGGAAGAAAGAGAAGAGTTTTAGGGGAAGAAGAATTCTCAATCAATATTCAATCATTAAAGTCTAACTCATAATAAGAGTTTAGAGCCTTTATAGAGGCTACAACCATAACCAAAAAAAGAAACAAATAAAAAAAGAAATAAACTAGCTAAAGAAAATAAAATAACAATAAGGAAACCCTAAATTGTTGAACTAAAGCCTACTGCCTTGCTTAACATAGGACTTCACCATGCGCAGCTTGTGGGCAATATCATGTGGGCGGACCTGATTCCCATAGCTGCGGCTGCTTCTTTCTTTTTCCTCGCCCCCCCCCCCCTCTCTCTCTCTCTCGCGAGTGCGCGTGCCTGTGCTTTTGTTGGCTCTTGGGCCCTTGGCTTATATAAATGAAGCTTCTATATGAGATTTTAAATGTTATGACATATTTAATTTGCAAATTAAGCTTTGCTATCATTATTACTAAATCTCTTATTCTATTAATTCATTTCATTTATGAAACTGCCTAATACTATTTTGTTTTGAACTAAGAATAACTATATATCTTTTATTAACAATTACACCCTTTCTAAAAATTATAATTTAATATATTTATATAGATTATTAACTCTTTGAATACATTTATTCAACTAAATTGATAATGAAACTACAACTTTTTAAAAAAAAATTGTAGATATAAAATCATATTATAAAATGAATGAAAAATTACAAATACATTTACCTTTGGTAGCTAATAATTTAATATTATGTATGTTCATGGTATAGTAATGTGTCAGTGCTTATATGTACTAAGTTATTTTTATTTATTTTTACTTATTTGATGGTTTCAATGTTATTGCTCTATTTTTTCTGATTTTTCTACTATGTTTTGAATTTGTTTGAACATTCGTTCATGTATGAAATTGGGTCTCAAGATGTGATGAGATAGCTGCAACCAAGATGTGAAGACGTCCGCGACTGGGACTTTGAGCCATGCAATCTATAGAGATCAACTTAAACTATTTAAGTATCAACCATAGTCTTGATTATTTTTTTCTCAATTGTGTCCAACGAGCAGGACTGGGCATTAACCAATTTAGAATATGATCCCATATTTATGCTGAATTGACAATCTCATCATTTTTGGTTAAACATGACAAAAATTACATTGGTTTTTGGAAGGAAGAGAGATTGCTCATTTACTCTTCTCACGTGGGACTGATAATGTGCCATGATGTCGTGTCCTAGCTTTTTTATACATATAATTTTTCACCTTTATGACTATGCGCACTGCTGCACTTCATCTATGATGCAGGACCTTCAAGAAAATTCAGCACCTATAGTGCTGCTGAAGAATCATTAGCAAGATTGGATTTTATTAGTAGATTTAGGGTTAAAGGGCTGTTTTATTGGTTGAATGTGAGGTTATTGTTTAAAACCTCAAAACAGTGAGCAATTGAGAGGTAGAAATGTCTATTTTGGATTTAAAACTTAGTGTTGCGAGCAAACTTTTGGCTTGGTAAGCTTTGGTTAGTTTAGGACACTGGGTACCCTTTTATGGGTTTTTTGATTCCTAATTGATGTAATTATCCTTTTTGGTTTCATTTGTATACCTTGCTTGCATAGGGCCTCCTTTTTTATCCTTCATATCCATAAATACAATACCTTACTTGATAAAAAGAAATTGTGGAGAAATTGAGAGAAAAGAAGAACAATAAGCAAAAAAAAAGAAAGAATATATAAAAGAAAGAGAGAGAACGAAGAAATCTAGGCACCATGGCCTCTAAACAAAGTTTCTGAAGCTGCAAAATCTCAATTCTAGTTTAGACTAAAAATCCTATTGATGACAAATCCTAACCTTAAATTAAGTAAATCCTAGTTGTACATTAACACCTAATTAAAAGAGCCCAAAAATATAAGAAAACCCTTAATAGATTGCTGCTACAGTGGTGTGGACAGTAACCTACTACAGTGGTACCATGGCTGCATAATCAATAACTCTCTACAATACTGCTACAATACCTCAATCCTGTACTGCTACAGTAACGTATTGCTAAAAACCTAATTATTTGGTAAATAATAACTAATTTTTACTAGATTTTTTTGTACTAATTAATTACATAAACATAAACCCCCATATGAATTAAAATCATCCCAATACAAGCAATATCCCAAATGAAAAATAAAATAAGACTAATTATGCTTTGTGGTACCAATGTTGGGCAATTAAGAAATAACAGTGAGTGTAGTAAAAATGAGGATGTTAAGATGGGTAAGTGGTAATGCGAGGAAAAATAAAATAAGAAATGAATGCATTTGTAAGAAGGTAGGAGTTGTTCCAATTGAAAATAAGATGAGGTAAAAATCTTCCAAAATGGTTTGGTCGTGTGCAATGAAGACTTAGGAACGCATTGGTATGAAATGGTAACTTGATTAACTTGAAAGTCCTAAAAAAGGACGAGGAATGCCCAAAATAACGTGATTAGAGGTTTTGAGAAAGGTCATGTGTGCAAAGGATTTAATGGTGGATATGCCTCTTGATGGAGGTGAATGGCAAAAAATGATTCATGTAACTGACCTGATATAGTTGGGATCAAGGCTTTGTTGAGTTGAGTTGAGCCGAGTTGAGTATGGTTGAATGTTGATTGATTTTCTGCATTTAGGTTTGGAATAAAAGAGAAATAGATGGTCATTGCTGTCTTTCAGAGTATCTGCTGCCCTCTTGTATCCTGGGTTATTGATAGAGCTTTCACCAATTATTATTTATGGATAAAAAATGACATTAAATTTATCATATGGTTGGTGAACTGGTGATACTTCTGACGAGGATTTTTCCACCTATATCTCCTGTTTTTTCGACCTCTGCACTGCACATGCCATGGCTATTAGTCATGAATGGTTAAATACTTTGAAGTAACAGATTGCCTAGTACATTTGTATGAAAAGATGACCCATTAGAAGGGAATCTGATGAATAAGAGATTCAGCTTAATATCCCAACACCATAAACTCACCAAACACGTGTGTGTGAATAAATAAAAAGGACTACCAAATATAAAGTCATCTACATCCCACAACAACAGCTTGTCTCATTGAATCAAAAAGTTATAAAGTCATCTTTACTCTTGTCCCCATCGGACTAATGGTTTCTTTGCTTGCCTCTTATGATGTGGGTAGAACTCAACCCCAAAAGCTAGCTCAAGAGGTGAGCGTGCGCTCATGCTTATAAGGCCCAAGACAACCCAGTACACAGCCGATGTGGGACTGCATCATCTTAATCGTGATCTGTGGTCATAAATACATAATGGTGGTTCCATTATTTCTACCAGAGATTTAGACACCCTTAACTTCATATTTTTTTTTTTTCTATGGAATCATTCTTCCAACCACCCTTAGATGTGCCCTCTGGGGACAGATTTTGGTGTAGCTTGTTGAATAGAATCTAGAGTCTAATGCAATTTAATAAAACTTTAACATGGGCACCGGGTGGATAATTGCTTATTGCCATATATATTCACAGTGATTTGTTTCCTTTTTTTTTTTTTTATTTTAAAAAATTCCATTTGCATTTGCTTTTTGTGGATGTAGTGATGCTCTATGTATGTACTTGAAGCATTACAATTAAATTTAATATTGTGCGCATTTTGTCTGGTTGACAGCTGATAGGTTAGCATTCTATAATCCCGTAACAAGAATGTAACAAGGTGACTGAGGGTATATGTTAATGTTATGCTGAAAACTGCTATAGTTTATTACTTTAAAGGACTGGGTTGGTTGAAGAATGTCTGGACACACATGAAATATATTTTGGTTGTAAAACCCGTCTCCATTTATGCATATATTGCCCTTATTTTGCTTGTTTTTGACAAATGTACTTAAATGTGTTCCAAGTTTAATGATGTGTTTTCATGGGGGCCAGCTTGCTGTGGAGTGCATTTTTTGCTCTGCATGTATTCGCTTTGTGGAGTGCTGTCCCCAGGAAGGACTTACAGGTTTGCTTGTTTCATTTGTATATTGCCTTCCAATTTAAATATGAGTTTTTTCAAGTCAAATTAAATTTTCTTGTCCCCATTGCAGAGAAATTTTGGTCAGGGCTTGAAAATTTTGTGTTTGACTGGCTAATAAATGCTGAAAGGTAAGGCTGTTACATATGGGTTTAGAAAGTTTTAGAATTCATGTTCCTGGCTTAATGTCAAGTTGTATTTTGCATATTCTGAATGACAAAATCATGTCATTTTCTAATGGAACTCAGAACTTTCTATACCAACCTTTGTATCCTTGAGTCATTCTGCAATTAATTTTCCATGGGCTTTATTATAAAATACTAATTTAGGCCATAGTTTTCATTCAAAAATCAATACAAATATTTTCTTCATTGAATTGTCCAAACATTGGTGTAGCACATACAACGTTCATGCCTTTGTGGAGCATATGCACTAGGCATCTCCTGTGCTCGATTGGATGTATTTTGTCATGCAAGCCTTGTTATAAATGGAAAGTTTAATTTTGTATACTTTTTCCCCCCGCGGTTTGTGTGTGTATTGCCTCTTGATCCTTTATGAGTGAGATAGATTTGAGTTCTTAGTTATCCACTATAGAATTTATGGAGTTTTGTCTATTAATGAAAACATAGGAGTGTTGGCATGTTATTTGGACACCATGCAATCGATTTTTAATGTCAAAAAAAAGGAGGGAAAGAAAAAGAGAAACTTTTGGACGCGTAAGATCTATTTCACGATGAAGGATGCCTTTGGAGTTGATAGTTCGAATTTGACTGAGTTTTCCCTTGTTATTCTATGTTCTAATTGAGAAGTTCTAGTTTTGTATCTTTTGAAAATAATTGCATAGAGATTAACAGGTTCCTAAGACCTGAGAGTTCACTGGGTTATTATGTTCTAGTTTGAACAATATTCTTACATGTGGCCGTGCTCATGATCTAGATGAAAGCATGTATAGAAGAAAAATGCTTAACTAGGTCTTATATCGAAACATTGATGAATCCCTCTATGTTTTGTGTACTTATAACCTCACCTGTCCATATTCTTTTTTTTTGAACAAATATGTACATATTACAGGGTTGTTAGCCAGGTAGAATATCCCTCATTGGTTGATTTGCGGGGGCTCCTTCTGGACCTAGTAGCACAGCTATTAGGTGCTTTATCACGGATCAGGTAATCAAATTGTACCTACTAATACTTGAAAGTGATAGTAATTGTGTTACAATTCAAAACGACTCTGCCTTGAATGTGATTTTTGAAGCTTGGTTGTTTAATTTGGCATATATGTTAGAATGTTGTCTTTGTGATACCCATTTGGTTTGAGTTTGTTGAATAAATTATCATGCTATCAGTTTGAGTATGATTGCTTTTGTTTCTTATTGATATATCCTCAGTCATTTGGTGTACTTAAAGGATTGGTGTCATCATTTATGGTTTATGCTGATTTATTTGAGGCAAGCTAATTTGTAATGTTGTATTAGGCCCTATTGGCACAAAGAGAAGGAAGTGATTGTTTGTCTTAATCAGAAAATGGTTGGTACATCGAATAATCTTGTTTAGCCATCTTTTCCTAGTATCATCCTTTCTTGGTTTGATATGTTGAAACTGGCTCAAACCCTATTGGTTAATTACCTGCTGGGGCTCCATGTTATAATACTAAAATTACATGAATACTGCTACTATACTAAATTTTTTCTCAATAGTTGACAATGTCGTTCACTTTCTTGGCTTGGTTACATTTTTGCCTGTGAGTTCTTTTTTGTCATTCATAGCGGAATTTGTGGTATGATATCGAATGTTTGATATTGGAAGCTTATAAATGATGTATATTACTATATAACAAGGTGTACTTTCATTAGTTGCATACTTCTACATGCATTTCTTAGTTACTAGAATCATTGTTATGATTGAGAATGTGATGTTGGGGTACGGTGTAGTTATTTATCTCTAGACTAGCTCTTCATCTAACTTTTCTTAGTTCTTTCTTTTTTCTGTGAATAGGTTTAGTTCTGTAACTGAGCGCTTTTTCATGGAACTAAATACTCGTCGGATTGATACTAGTGTTGCCCGAAGTGAAACACTTAGCATCATTAATGGAATGCGCTACCTGAAGCTCGGGGTATGTGTAAATTTAATTTCGTCTTGAGAAATTTTGCATGAAGACAAGGGTATAACAATAAGGTAATTGTCAGGTTAAGACTGAGGGTGCACTTAATGCATCAGCCTCCTTTGTGGCGAAAGCAAACCCTCTTAACCGTACTGCACATAAACGAAAGAGTGAACTTCACCATGCACTATGCAATATGCTTTCAAACATTCTAGCACCACTTGCAGATGGTGGAAAAAGCCAGTGGCCTCCTTCAGGTGTGGAGCCTGCACTTACTTTGTGGTATGATGCAGTTACACGAATCAGAGGGCAGCTTCTGCATTGGATGGACAAACAGAGCAAACATATAGCTGTAAGTGAATCTCGGATCATCTATATGTTCCTTTTTTTTCTTTTTTACCCCTGGAGTTCCATGTTCGTGCTGATTTCATAATCTGAGAAGTGAATGAATGTTCTTACTGGTTTTCTTTTGCCAAATATTTTGTCCCCATTTAAATGTTAAATCTTTTTACTACAGAATGTCTCAATTTATTTTATTATACAAGTCCAAGGCTGAAATAAAAATTGAAAAAAAGAAAGAAAGAAAGACTAGCTAATTAGTATAGCATAGACTAGCTAATTATTAGGATAAGAATTTATTTTTCTTTTATTTTTATGGACTTCATGTGTTTTATTTGTAGTGTTTCAGGTATCTTGTTACTATTTTACATGATTTTAACTTTCAGAAAATTTCTTTTCTATGCTATACTAATTAGCTAGTCTTTCTTTCTTTTTTTTTTTTTCCTTTTTTTTTTTCTTTTTCTTTTTTGCTTGTGTTATGGATTTATAACTTGACATTATTGGATCTTATACCCCTTATTTAAAGCTTAAACAATTTTTAATTTTTTTTTCAATATGTTAAAAGCTTAGGCCATAACAACGCCAAAACAATCCTTTATTCTTTTTATTTGTTATATATATTTCCCTATCTAAAATCAGTCTTGCATTAGTTTTGCAGTTTTCTGCTAATGTGTGCTTGTTGCATCCATATCATTTCTGTGTTCATGTTTCTTATTTATATGGGCAGTTCTATGCATAATGAAAAAGATTGCCCTTGTTACATGGGCAGAAGCAGACTTAAGAACTGAAAGAAAAATCTATATTATTCCATAGTAAATGCAATGAATGATTTTTTCTAGGGGACTATCTGATGCATCCAGAAAAAGAGAATCATAGGCCTCCTAAATGAAAAAAGAGAATGGATGGGCAAACTTCATGAGAAATATATACTACTTGAATGTGGGAGATAATGCGGGAATTCAATATTAGATGATTTCTTGCGATTAAGAACAGTTCTTTTGATATCCATTCTACTTTTGGTTCAGGTCATGATGTTAAAATTATTGAGAACAGAAGGGGTTTCGGAATCTTAGTGTTGTTGGAGGTAAAACGAGTGTGGTTTATGACAAGTCTTGCAGTTTGGCAGGTGATGAACATCAATGAGATGGCTTGAACTGGCCTTCTGTTGAAACTCAAATTGCCATAGATCGCGATTCTTCGTCTGATCCTCCTGTGTATTCATCATTGCATCCTTTTCCTTTTCAATCTGCCTATCCTTTTCAACTTCGGGATGTGCATTTCTTTTTTTTCGTATATCCACTTGGGCTTGATCCCTTCAACAAAACACAGGTCATCGAAAGGATCTCGGAGACCCACCAAAGCACGAAAGCCAGGATCTTTCAGAAAATGGATTCCTATTCGAAGAGTGCATAACCGCATGGATAAGCTCACACTAACCCGTCAATTTGGGATCCAATTCGGGATTTTCCTTGGGAGGTATCGGGAAGGAATTGGAATGTAATAATATCGATTCATACAGATACCGAAGAAAAGGTTCTCTATTGATTAAAACGCTGTACCTATGGGATAGGGATAGAGGAAGAGGAAAAAACCGAGGATTTCACATATTTGATCGAAAAATCAATCTGATTTATTTCGTACCCTTCGCTCAATGAGAAAATGGGTTAGATTCTACAGGATCAAACCTATGGGACTTAAGGAATGATGGAAGGGAATAAAAAAAGAAAAGAGAGGGAAAAATAATAAATAAGTAAATAAAAATGAAGTAGAAGAATCAGATTCCAAATGAACAAATTCAAACTTGAAAAGGATTTTTCTGATTCTTGAAGAATGAGGGGAAAAGGGATTGATCGAGAAAGATCTCTTGTTCTTATTATAAGATTATAAGATCGTGATTGGATCCACATATGTTTGGTAAAAAGAATAATCTTCTCCTTTGAGAATAATAAAAAATGGAAAGTGTTCAATTGGAACATGAAAACGTGACTGAATTGGTCTAGTTACTCTTTGGAACATATCATTGTTAGTTTGACTATTCGGTGCTTTCCTTTTATTTAGAGTGGGGGAAGATTTTACAGGTGGTTATGTGGATCACATCATTATTACTGGAGATGACCAACTTGGAATTTCCAAGTTGAAGGATTATGAAAGCACGGGGCTTGTCCGCTTGGCCTGCCATTAATAAGGAATGCCCGGGGCATAGGACTCACTAAAAATAAAGGAAGCAATTAGCCCTTGGGACTCTCAGGTCTGGACGACTTCTATGGACCAAGTTTCAAACGAAGGACTTGGGGAATCTACATTTTACTTCCTAAACATTGAAGTTGCTCAGTCCAAGGAAGGTATCGTTCTCCCACAGTGAAAGTATGTGTTAGATATTTTGGAGGGAACTAATCTTTTAAGAGCTAAATGAGTAGAAACTCTTGAGGATCCTAATGTGAAGTCGAGTTGTGATCACAGAGAATAGTTGTCATACCCAGAGAAATATTGTCGCTTGGTAGGTAAACTAAATGATGCAGGACGGTAGGGAAAAGAACAAAGAAACTATAAAACTAAACTACTCCACTTCTCAATAGATTTCAATAATTCAAGTTCAAGTTTCATTGCAATACAAGATAGCATATATATACGTAGATAACAAAATACAAAGTCAAAAGAAAATCTGAAATTGGTTTATTGTTGTCGGCGAATTCTGGCGATAGATTTGGAATTAGGATTCGCTGACTGAAGACATAAATGCCACTCGTGACTTTCGTCGCTCATAGACATGCATGCTAGATTTGCATGATGATGTTTGATTTGTGTGGTCCCCACTCATTATTACTCATTTGGATATATCATTCTTTGTTATTGTTTTGAGCCAGTTTATGGTGACTCCTTGGATTCCACATTGGGAGTTTGTCGTCTAGATAGTACGATATCCTAAAGCTTATACCGAATGTGTATTTTGTATAAGAATAATGGACATCTTAGGGTAGAATGCTTCATTGATTCTGATTGGGCGGAATCTCCATATGACAGGACTACAGGAGCAGCTTTCTGGGACGAAGTTTGATCTCAAGTAAAAATAAGAAGCAAAGTCTTTTTGCCAAATCTAGTGCGAAAGTCGAATATCGAGCTATGGCTCATACATCATTTGAACTTTCATGGTTTAAGCATCTTCTTTCAGAATTTGGGTTTGAAGTTCAATTGCCTATAATGATGTCTTGTGATGACTAAGCAGCTATTCACATTGCCTTGAACCTAGTGTTTCACGAGTGCACAAAGGGTATTGAAGTTGATTGTCATCTAGTCTGTGAGAAAGTGGAAAATGGTTTAATTATGACTCCACATATTTCTGCTCAAGATCAGCTTGCCAATATCTTTACTAAGTCTTTGCTCAAGCTCAATTCAATTTATTTGTGGCAAGTTAGGACTATATAATATATACTTTCCAATTTGAGGGGGAGTGTTAGGATATATATGTTATTAGTAGTTTCTTTTATGGTTATTTATGTCTATTCATGACTTGTTTTTATCTTCAATATAAATAAAGGTTTAGGGAAGGGTTTAGGGCTAATTTACCATGTTTTCCTACAAGTATGATTAGATTGCCACCTTTTTTTTAGAATGCTTAGGTTTAGTTTTGGCATCATGCCTTGCACAAGGTGTAATGATTCAAAGCACAATCAGAAGCTTCTAAAAAAATGGTGAAATACACTGAAGTTCAAGGTTTTGCAAGGGGTTTGAAATTATTTTTAAAGGGCTTTTAAGTATCCTCAATGGTAATGCATGGTTTTTTTTTTTTTTTGTAGGATACACACTAGTATTTAATTATATTTCAATAATCGTTGTAAACTACTATATTTTTAGGGAAAAGGTGATCTTTTTTTAGAATGCTTAGGTTTAGGTTAGGCATAATGCCTTGCACAATATGTGATGATTCAAAGCACAATCAGCTTCTAAAAAGTTGGTGAAATCCACTGAAACTCAAGGTTTTGCAAGGAGTTTGGAATTATTTGTAAGGGCATTTAAGTATCCTCAATGGTAATGCATGGCTTTTCCTTTTCTTTTTTGTTGTTGTAGGATACACAAGTATTTAATTATATTTCAATAATTGTTTTAAACTACTATGTTTTTAGAGAAAAAGTGAGTCTTAGTTGGTTCTTACATTTCCTGTTGAATTTTTGTTGGAATCCACTTCCATCCTTCATCTATTTGTAATTCCTCTTTGTGGGTTAATCACTTAAGTTCCATATTTATGCAACTTGGAATTAAAGTAATAGTTTGGCTGTAAATGTCTTTCATTTATTTATTTATTAATTTCAGATACCTTAGATGCTTGTCAATTAATTTTGCATACTTTACCATTTTTTTTATTGCATTGAAATTCTTTTTGAAAAGGAATAAATTTAAGTTTGGAGTTTCTATGCAAAATTATCTCTTCCATAATTTTATTTAGTTTTCAAAGCAGTTTTCATAATTCTTCCTCATTTGGAGCTAAAATAATGGAGTTTAGCTTTGTAAAATAATGACTTCTTATGGGGGACAAAACCTTATCTCTTTATTTATTTATTTATTTTTGGCTTTTTATTGGCCTTTGAGATAATATTTAGTTGCTTCTATTCCCAACCTAAGAGCCATAGGAATATTCTCCCAAATGGGGCCTGCATTGCTGTATAACTCCATATAACAAGTTTGACAAGATGAATCCTTCATAAAATGTACAATGGTGACGTGTGGTGGCTCTTATCTTGGAGTTATTTTTTCTTACTTGAGCAATTACTTGTGTCAGGTTGGTTATCCTTTGGTGACACTTCTTCTCTGTCTTGGTGATTATCAAACCTTCCACAATAACTTTAGCGCTCACATGGAGCAGCTCTACAAGCTTCTTAGAGTAAGTTCAATCATGTAATGTTCAGTCTTGTGGATGAGCAAAGTATGGATACTGTTCGTTGAAAGTTTTGTTAGGAAACTTTTATGCTTTCTTATCATGTTGGTTTGTTGAGGGCCATTTGTATTGTGTCCCATTTCAATTGTCTAGTAAACATAATGTGATCTGGTTTTATCATGCAGGATAAGAACCACCGGTTTATGGCCTTGGACTGTCTTCACCGAGTTCTGAGGTTTTTTTTGAGTGTTCATGCACATTCAGAGCCCCAAAATCGTGTATGGGATTACCTAGATAGCGTGACCTCACAACTCCTAACAATTCTCAAAAAAGGAATGCTTACTCAGGATGTTCAACATGATAAACTTGTTGAGTTCTGCGTGACTATAGCAGAACATAACCTTGACTTCGCCATGAACCATATGATTTTGGAATTGTTGAGGCAAGATAGTTCAAGTGAAGCAAAAGTTATTGGCCTCCGTGCTTTGCTTGCCATTGTTATGTCTCCTTCAAGCAACCATGTGGGCTTGGAAATTTTTCATGGTGATTGATAACTGACTGTATATCTAAATTATATGGTATCCATTTTCATCTTGTTATCCCTACTTTTCAGCTTAACACCATTTGGGCTTGTGTTGTTCTGGCAGGTCATGATATTGGCCACTACATTCCAAAAGTGAAGGCTGCAATTGAGTCGATTTTAAGGTCTTGCCATAGAACCTACAGTCAGGCTCTTCTTACATATACAAGGAACACAGGTATTTTTAATTTCCTTTGTAGAACTAATAAAATACAACAAGCTGAAAATTTAATTTTTTGATTACATAAAGCTAAAAATGATGAAATAGCAAATTTCTTTGTTCTGACTTGAGTCAATATATAACTTTTATCTTCATCAGTTTTTTCAGAGTTTTGTGTATAGGTTTCCTCATCCTGGTGGATAAGTTACTTTAGGAAAAGTATGAATGCTCATAAACTGATCAATAAAATTTACTAGTTTTTTCTAATAAAGATGTGTGGTTGAGGGATTGTGTAGTGAGTGAATGAGGTGATGTCTTGGAATAATTTGGTCAGCAGGAACTTGCAAGATTGGGAAATAGAATGGGCAATGACTTTTTTTGCGAAGCTTTACTCAGCAAAGATTGATAAGGGGATGGAAGATAGCAATTTATTTATTTATTTTTTGGGGTGGGGTGGGGGAGGGGGGGTTGGTGGAGGAGAGACGAGTGGAAGATTTGCAATTGAGTCCTATTATAATGGGTTAATTGCAATAAGAGGACTATCTTTTTGGTTTCTAGATTGTAGGTATCGTTCGTCCCATCGAAAGTGCATTTTTCAATTGGATGGCTATGTGAGACAGGTGTTTGACTCTGGACCATGTCATTAGTAGGAATTTTGTAGTGCAAAATCAGGATGTTCCGTGTAAAGAAGTGGCAGAATCAGTTTATCATCTTCTTATTCTTTGTAGGGTCTCAGGGGATTCATGGATTCTTTGTTTTGGCATTTTTGGTGTTTGTTGGGTGATGCCGGACTCAGTTTTTCATTTGGTGGAGGGGTTGTGGTGGTGTAAAAGCCATAATAGAGGTTCTCTAGTGGTGTAGAGAATGGTCCCTCATGCCATTTTTTGGACAGTATGGAGGAAGAGGAATAGTTCAGGGTTTTGCTTGGTAATTGGCGCATAGAAGAAGTAATACTAACGACCTACTTCAGAGGAGGATGTTTGGTTTGTATTTTTCTTCGAATTGGTGTGTGTTCTGTTGTAGAAAGGGTGAAAGTATTGATCATTTATTTTTTCATTGTCCGGTTGCTAGTGTGTTATGACATAATCTTTTTTGAGCTTGGTAATATGTCTTGGGTGGCTCCTCTACATGCTTTGCATATGATGGAAATTGATTTTTAGGTGTTTGGGTTGACAAAAAGAGTTACTGGCTATTTTCTGGGTTATTTGGCTTGAAAGAAATTCAAGAATCTTTGATGATAATGCCTTTGCAACCGAGGACTGTGAGATAGAGTTAGTTTTTTTGCTTTGTTGTGGGCGTCAGTCACTAAAGAGTTTAAGGTTGTTCCTTTTTTCGTTGTTAGGAGTAGTTGGGTAGTTGTTTGTACCCCGTGAGGGGCTTCTTTTGCTAATATGCTTTCTTTTGTTTGTCTTTTGTTTACTTTCCTGTAATTTGGATATCTTGTCCTCTTCTTATATTTATAATAACTCTGTTGCTTATAAAAAAAGGGGAGGGGGGGTTAAACTTCCATCGGCCATCCTTAGGAGAATAGTTGTTAGAGAGCTTTTTGAGTGGGAAGGCCTGCCAATTTTTGGTTACCGAAGTACTTTGCACTTTTGTTGGGTCTTATATTGTAATTTGTTTTATTATCTGTTTACTCTTTTTGTTTTTGGTCCCTTACGGCTTTGTCTACCTTGCATGTACAAGGGTTTTCGAGCCCTTTCTTTCTTTTTTGAATGAATTATTATACTTTTACTAAGACTCTTTGCATCACCCCTAAATACTTGTACTTG
Source organism: Hamamelis virginiana (assembly GCA_017140935.1). Lineage (NCBI taxonomy): Eukaryota > Viridiplantae > Streptophyta > Magnoliopsida > Saxifragales > Hamamelidaceae > Hamamelis > Hamamelis virginiana. Next base: position 5,218,942 of record JAESVK010000669.1, on the reverse strand, counting down.
ATAAGGGTACTCTTGCTGGATACTTCAAAATAGTGGAAAATCTCTTAAAAATAAATGAATCCGACACTTGGACACATACCTGCACCCATCACGGTGCCCAAGTCCAAGTAACATAGCTTTTACTCGATAAAAAAAATGTTAGGGTTTATGCTATTCTGAACTATGGAGGGTTGCCAAGGCTTAGCTCAATTGGAGCTTGTGAGTCGTTTTGAAAATGATTCCAAACTGAACTAGCATGTGTTTGTTTTGCTTTAGGATAGCTTCTTAGTCTCCAACCTTGGATTAAGAAATGCACTTTTTGCTTCTAATACTATAAGATGAAGACATGATTAAACCCCGCCCCCCTCTCCCCCTAAAAAAAAAAAAAATCTTAGATATGCAATCAGAACCATAATTTTCATGCATTTTTCAGATACACACCTTAGACGTGATCTTTGAACTCATTCATATGGTAAGAATCCTAATTTTTAGCCAAGCATTGAACATGCACCTTAATCATGATACGTGTGCTAGAACCGGCAATGTGTCGGCCATGGTATTATTTTTCAACATGTTTTCATCGAAAGATCTGTTTCCTGGGCAATCAAGATGGAGCTTAAATGGAATTTCTGAACTCCATATTTTTGTTGCACTGGTTTATTTCAACAAAAATAATGTCATTTCAATAACATTTGAGTGACTTCTGGTGAGAAATAGCCATTTAACAATAGATTCTTGTTTCATTAGCAATTTTAAAGTAAATCACAGGGTTATTTGAGGATTCTGAGCTATATTATGAGTCTTTTTTTCCTGAATTTATGTATCGCTCCTCACATTTGATTCATACATTACCTTTTGATTTTACTTAAATTCATTATTTGAAATGGCTTAAAAATGGCAAGACAACTGCCTCCACCTTATTCAAGGCGATTCCTTGGCATAGTCTAAAGATAAGTTTATTCCCCAGGGATTAGGGGACATTAACCCACAAAAGTCTAGCAATAGAGTAAGAATGTTGGTTATGATGTCATCTTACCATTTAAGCTCGGGGAACATGATTGGATAGGAAATGGCAAAGAAGATATATATCTTGTTGCAAACCCAACTGGGAATGCTGTCTCTGATGAAGATTTGATTTTATTTTCAATTTTCAAGGGCCTGATTTTGAAATCTTGGAATGGTGGAACAACTTGTGAGCCTTCATGTTGAATTAATCCTGAGGTTTCTGCTTCTCAAGGGTAAATTAGCTTACACAATAGTTTTAAGTATCGGGTAAAAGTCCTATAACAGTAACGGTAAAAGTGTAATGGAACATGGGTGCATCGGTTTTACGTAATGAGTCGCTTCTATTGTGGCCGTGGTTTCCTTTTTTTTTTTTTTTTTGGCACAACATGCACCAAAAATGGCGATACGCGTGTTTTTACCCTAAAATAATGTATACTAATGTCTTTAAAAAATTTTATTCAACCTAGCATTTTTTTATAAATTTTGAAATATTTCCATTAGTTTCATTATAAGTTTCACAGTTATTTACAATTTTGAAAATATGTTCCATAAATTTTTGAAAAAATTTATTAAGATTTTGCTATATATATATATATATATATATATTTTTTTTTTTTTTCAAATGAATTACAAAAAGTACTTGCAAGTATAGGTGAGAAATAAGAAATAAAACAAATTAATACATTGCATGTTTATTTTATTTTATTTTATGTATATTTTTTTCAAATAAATTATAGAAAATTTTTAAAAACTATGGAAGATAAAATTTAAAAATAAAAAAATTCCCACTTGTCATAATTCTATTGAGTTTTGGCTATTAAACTCTTTATATATATGTAAGTAGTATATGAATATATAATTTATTAGTCCCGATCGTATGCACATATGCTGACTTTAGCTTAAAGTCAGCATGAAGTCTTATACTAAACGTGGGATGTGTATTTTGAAAGATTGACCGTTTGATTATATACTCTTTTTATGGATTACATGCATGCCAAAACTCATAGTTATCTGTGTCGGCATCGCAAAATACAGACTATGTAAACTGTGACCGTTGAAAACTATCACAATTTTTCATAGTGACATTTCTAAGAAACCGACTTTTGGATCACTGTGATTTTTGGTATGCATGACATGCATAAAAATAGGATCTAATCTAACGACCAATTTTTCAAAATACACATCGCACAATTTCTTATCAGCCGCATGCTTACCTTAGTTGAAGTAAACATATGCTAATAGAATAATTTCTTTCTTTATAATGTATTATACACACACACACACACACACACACACACACGGAGATGCTAATATGAGGTGCACCTAATGCAAAGTCAAGTGGCTTTCGTAGAGTCAGTTGCAGAACATATTTTGAAAAACTGACCGTTGGATTAGATACCCCACTTATGAATTTCATGTTCGCCAAAAATAGCGGTAATCCAATAGTCGGTTTTTGAAAAATGTCACAATGATAAGCTGTGACTTTTTTGTTCTTCAAAATGTCACCTTTATTTCATAGTTGGTTTTTTCGAAAACCAACTGTTAGATCACCGTAATTATTGGTAGAAATGACATTTATAAGAGGGGAATATAATCCAAAGGTTGGGTTTTCAAAATATAATTTTCAAATAACCCTACGGAGGTCACCTGACGCAAAATTAAAGGTGCACCTTATATTAGCATCTCCGTGTGTGTATATATATATATACAAAAATGATCGATTGGGGTCCAGACCCCATTTGGATAAATACGGTCCACTCCTTATTGGGATAGTTGGGACATGTATTTTGAAAAATCGACCGTTGGATTAGATACTCCTGTTACGTATGTCATGTCTGCCAACAATCACAGTGATCCAACGGTTGGTTCATGAGAAAACTGTTTGTGAAAAAACTGACACTTAAAGAACGATAAAATGTCAGTTTTTTTCACAGTCAGTTTTCTCAGAAACCAACCGTTGGATCACTGTGATTTTTGGCAGACATGACAAACGTAACAGGGGTATCTAATCCAACTGTCGATTTTTCAAAATACCTGTCCCTACTATCCCAATGAGGAGTGGACCGTATTTATCCAAATGGGGTCTGGACCCCAATGGATCATCTCTCTCTCTCTCTCTCTCTCTCTATATATATATATATATATATATATATATACAAAGCCGATCAGTTGCGGGATATCCCGTTTTTTAATTTGCGGTCCAAGCTGATGTGGCGGTCTCGACACATATTTTGGGTCCAAATAAGAAATAAGAAACCCATTCACCTCACGAGCTCCAAGAAACCCAGTCACCTCACGTCCTCACCCCTCTCCCTCCTCTCTCACCAGCTCTGTAGCACTGGCGACTTCTCCGGCGACGGTGAGCTGTATTTCACAACCAAATCACAGCTGCCCTGTTCGAAGTCTTCTTCTCTCTCCCTCTCCTCTCCTTTTTTCTCTGTCTCTCGTCGGATCCCTCATCTCTACGGTTAATGTTTAAGAAATTTCAAAAGTGTGCTGGAATTTAAGTTCAATTTTTATTTTTATTTTTATTTATTTTTTTGAGAAAATTGTTGCTTGTTAGTAATGTGGAAATTTTATTGAATCTGGTTGCCACCAATCGGAACAAAAAAAGCTGGAAAACTCTAAAAAGTGATGTAAATTGATAATTTCATTTCCCTTTAGGGCTTTTCAGGTGAAGTCTTGCAAGTCATAAGCTGAACCATGGTAAACTAACGAAAGAAAATTGCAGGTTTACTTAAACCCTGAGGTGGGAAGACAAGAGAATGAATCATCAAACATAATAAAAAGATCCATGAACTCTGAATGTAAAATATTTCACATGCACAAAAGCTGACCAGTTCCAATTTTTTTATTTATTAGAAATGTTGTTACAGCCCATATTTCGCATCAAAGTTATATGGAAAATGTTAAAGAAATATCAATCCCTATATTCCATTTGTTTGCTCAGAAACTGGAGGAAAAGAAAGAAGGAAAAGGAGAATTAAATCGTTAAATTTTGTAGGGTCCTAAGGATCAAGAAATCATTAAATTTTTTTCCTAGGAATTAGACAGCAAAAAATGTAAGACTTAAAACTATGTTTACCTCTGTTCCCACATTTCCTTAGAAACCAAACAGAACCTAAGGCTAACTTCAGTCAGTTCCTCTTCCTAATCAATAAATGGACAGCGGTGAGAGAGCAGGATCGCCGGCGACGGGTTTGAGGGACGGCCTGAGATGAGGGATCCGGCGAGAGAGAGAGAAGAAGAAGAAGAAAGAAGAGGAGAGGGAGAGAGAAGAAGACTTCGAACAGGGCAGCTGTGATTTGGTTGTGAAATACAGCTCACCGTCGCCGGAGAAGTCACCGGTGCTACAGAGCCGGTGAGAGAGCAGGTGAGCAGGTGAGAGAGGAGGGAGAGGGGTGAGGACGTGAGGTGACTGGGTTTCTTGGAGCTCGTGAGGTGAATGGTTTTCTTATTTCTTATTTGGACCCAAAATATGCGCCGAGACCGCCACATCAGCTTGGACCGCAAATTAAAAAACGGGATATCCCGCAACCGATCAGCTTTGTATATATATATATATATATATATATATATATATATATATGTTGCATCATGTATGTGAGTTGGTGGGTTTGCAACTGTGCATACGAAGGAGACATCAAGTTTTCTTTCTACAAATCTTTATGAAGAGGTAGGGGCAACCAAAGGTGGGTGATGCTGAGAATTCAACAACAATTGCAACAGCGATGCTGACTGTCGATAGCGAATTCGACATCTCTGATTTTTGCTCAACTCTCTTGATTGTCTTACTTTTCTCTTTTTTTTTTTTTTTTTGTTAATTCTGAGAACAAATGTGAGAATTTTCTAGGAATCTTTCACTTTTATCTTTCTTTATTCTCATTCTCTCAAACCATTGAACTTTTGAACCTTTTTTTGAAGAAAAAAAAAAAAAAACACCAGAGAATAAAATTTCTCATTTCTTACGAATCCTTTGGACTATATTGTTTGATACACTGCTATAACAGTCGTATTGTCCTGATACGTACTGTTACGGTCCTGTATTGGACCATTACATAGTGAATATCAATACACTACCCGTAAAGGGTCGTATCGTGTAACAACATTTAGAAATTCTTATACATAAAGTGTTGGATGAATTCTAAATCCCTAGTTTACACTTTACAAATTTGTTTGATTTCCACCCACTCAATAGAACTTATGCTTCACCATGGGATTGTTTCCCACTTTTAGGAATTATTAATGAAAGGTAGGTGAGCAAAGCTAAAGTGGGTTGTAGAGATTCAAACTTATGTTTGAATATTTAGTAGGAATTTTAGTGTTTGTTGTGATTTTAGTAAAAAAGTAGAATGTTGATGCACATTGGTACTATACTATCCACATCCTTTATTGTAAAAAGAGTATCTTTTGTAATATATTTTTTTTTATTTGAATAATTTTAGAAAGGAAGAGAATTTACAAGAAGGATGTGATTTTAGTAAAGCTAAAGTGGTGCATATAAGGATTTACATGCACCAGTTGCAACAGTCGTTTTTAGGGTTTTCTGTGTCGAGCCCTTTTAGGCTGCAAATTGGGCTTCTTCTTGACCCGTTATTTGATCTATGCAGCACGTGCCATTTCTTTTGGCCAGTATGTTGGCGTCACTTAAGCCCCTTCTAAGTCTGACTGGTCCCTTAAGGCTTTCTGCACTGTCTAATTAGGCTTCTTGGGAGGCTGTTTGAGAATTTCTCTACCAACCCTTTTTTCTAGCTGTTTGGCATCATTGGCCATAAGATTGGCTTTAAAGCAAATCAGCTTCAAAATTAGGTTGCCATGGTTACAATGGGCTGAAAGTGTTCTAAATCCCAGAAAACTGTGTTCAAATTTTTGTTGCCTGTCTTTTTTCTCATAGTATCATTGGTGATCGTCATAGATGCTTTTCACTTGCTGAGTTGCTTTATGAGTCGAATTAAGCATTTTCTCTAGTTTGCCTCGACAAACCAGTGGTTACAAGCTAGATTTTTGACTGTTTGACAATTAAAATAGTTATTTATTTATTTTTTTTTTATAAGCAACAAATTTAGTAATAAAAGAGGAGGACAAGAAGTCCTACTTACAAGAAAACACACAAAAAGAACCAAAAAGAAAACCAACCCATCAAATTACAAATAGCCAACCAATTGCCCCTAATCACAAACAATGGAATGCCCTTACATTCTTTAGTGACCGAGACCCACAACGAAGACAAAAAACTAGTTTGCTTCCACATACAATCAATAGATACCCTTTTATCCTAAAAAAGTCTAGCATTTCTTTCAATCCAGATAACCTAAAAAATAGCCAATAAAAAGCATCTCTCTACAATTACCACCAACTGATAAGCATGTTGAGGCTCAACCCAAAATACCTCACCAAGCTAGAACCACAACTTTTTTGCAAGCAATGAGTGCAAAAATAAATGATCAATACTTTCCCCCTCTTGACCACACATTACACACCATTGGGGAGAGATACACAAACCAAGCATCCTTCTTTGAAAAAGATTGTTAGTATTAATTCTTCCATGTGCCAATGACCACGCAAAAACCTGAATTTTGAGGGGTACTTTAGCCTTCCAAATAAACTTGACAGGATCAAAAGGGGGTAAGAAAGCTTTATCACATAAAGAAATAAAGAAAGACTTACAAGAAAAGGTCCCAGAAGAATGTAACACCTAACCTCACCTATCTTGAATAAAGGGACTCAAGTGAACTCCATAAAAAATAGACAGGAGTGAAGAAAGTTCGACAACCTCTCTATCATTTTGGCTTCTAAAGAAATGAAAATTCCAAGTGATCGGAATCGAAGAAGAGACGACAAAACGAATAATAGGAGCATCATGAACAAGAGACAGCTTAAATAACATAAGCTTCTTCCATCTATCCAAACTCTTTCTAACCTCCTCCACCTATTACCAAAACCTTTACGATCCAAAACAAAATCAAGGAATTCTCATTCCACGTGATCATAAGCTTTTGCGATACTCCTCTATTGCCTCATTAACAATTAATACTACATCAAGAATCTTTCTACCTTCCACAAAAGCCCCTTGGGAATCAGAAATGGTGTCACCAAGAATTGATTTAACCTATTTGAAAGAACTTTAGCAAATATCTTATATAATGAAGTCACCAAGCTAACTGGCCTAAAGTCTTTTATTTTAATTGAACATTCTTTCTTTGGGATAAGGCAAATAAATGTAGCATTAGTGCACAAATTAACCACCCCATTATCAAAAATTCCTCAAACACCTTTAATAAATCCAATTTAATCTCTTGCCAACAATCTTGATACATACTGAGGGTGAAACCATCTTGACAAGGAGACTTGTCCCCACAACACTCCCCAATTGCTTTCCTAATCTCCTCCAATTCAAAAGGTCTCTCCAACCATTTTTGACTTAGCACCACTAATAAGACACCACTCCAGGCCCTCAATCTCCGGTCTCTCAACTCAATTAGTGGAATACAAATATGAAAAAAAACTCTTAATTTCATTGACAATAACAACCTCATCCTCCACCAAAGAACCATCCTCCTCCTCCAATCTGCAAATAAATTTCTCTTTCTATTACCATTAGCTATCCTATGAAAAAAAATTAGTATTTCCATCCGCTTCTTTGACCCATTTAAATTTTGCCTTTTGTGTCCACGAGATTTCTCCTTAAATACCACTTCTTCAAACATGCTCAAAAGCTCTTTTCTTTCTCTCCTTGACAATTAAAATAGTTATGAGGGTATTGATTGATGGAGTTGTCAGCTAACATTTAGTACTCGGTCACGAACTGGTTAAAGAATTGGGTTATTGTTGCTATGTGTTTTTTTTTTTGCCTTAATGTTTATACAATTATGACTTACCATTCAGATGGTAAGTTGCTAGGATTTTAGTCTTTTTATTTGTTTTTAATTTTTGTGGATAGGTTTTATTTTAGAGAAGGATAAAAGCCAAAAGAACATGGTTAGAGGTGGGTAGGAAAGACATGAGGTCCAAGGACTTTATGAAGGATATGGCTCTAGATAGAGTTGAATTGCAAGAAAGTGACATGTAGCCAACACCAAAATAGTCGGGATTAAGGCTTTGTTGAGTTGACTTGAGAATGATATTATTAAGAGAAGGAAAACATGACAAGGCCTAAGTCCATGAGAGGTGTGCACGTGAGAACTAAAAACGGTTAAAAATAAAAACTGATGGGCATCTAAGATACACCAACAAAGAAGAGCAAACCCAATACCCCAGACAAGCCCAAAAGAAAAAGCTTTCTAGGGAAGAATTTTGGTTCCTGTTATTGTTTCTTTGTTTATCAATGTTACCTGTCTCAATTTTTTCACCTTAATAGATTTTGCTATTTGTTTGCTAAATTGTCTCTTTATGTTTACTTGTATTTTATGCTTTTGCTGCTGGACTCACACTTACCAAATGAATGTATACTTCTCAGATGCTGTAACCAAAGAAAAGTCTCAAGGATCTCTTTTTCGGTCAGTGCTGAAGTGCATACCATATCTAATAGAAGAAGTTGGCCGAAGCGATAAGATAACGGAAATAATACCTCAGCATGGCATAAGTTTTGATCCTAGTGTTCGAGAAGAAGCAGTACAGGTACTGAATCGGATTGTAAGATTCCTTCCCCATCGACGCTTTGCAGTTATGAGAGGGATGGCCAACTTCATCCTACGGCTTCCTGATGAGTTCCCTCTTCTCATTCAGACGTCTTTGGGACGCCTGTTGGAACTCATGCGGTTTTGGAGAGCTTGTCTGTCTGATGACAGGCTGGAATATGATGGTCAAGATCCCAAGCATGTGGGGCTGAGAAATGTGGGGTTCAAGAAGTCTTCTGTTCATCAGTCAGAAGCAATCGAGTTTCGTGCTTCAGAGATAGATGCAGTTGGCCTTATCTTCCTTAGTTCAGTGGATAGTCAAATTAGGCATACAGCGTTGGAGTTATTGCGATGTGTTCGTGCTTTGAGGAATGATATACGAGACCTTTCATTACATGAGCGATCGGACCATATTTTGAAAAATGAAGCCGAGCCAATATTTATAATTGATGTCCTGGAAGAAAATGGGGTGAGTTTTACTTTGACTATAATTCATTCCCTCTTTTAACCATTTTTTTTTTCATTGAAGTGCAATCTTCTGAAAAATGTGATCTTTCTTATTGTAACTTGAACTTATGAGTTTTGCAGGAAGACATTGTTCAAAGTTGCTATTGGGATTCTGGGCGTCCATTTGATATGAGACGAGAATCTGATGCAGTGCCTTCTGATGTGACACTTCAGTCTATTCTATTTGAGAGCCCTGATAAGAACAGATGGGCTCGGTGCCTTAGTGAGCTTGTCAAATATGTTGCTGAGCTTTGCCCAAGCTCTGTTCAGGAAGCAAAGTAAGTAAATTTATGCCAGGCATTTTTTTGCCCTACATTGATGCATTGCATTCTTGTCATAGAATAATAAGAGTAACATCAAACTTCTGGTGTTTGGGTGGTGGCTCAACTAAGGATTTCTATAGTACACTGTACTCATATTTATCTCTCTCTCTCTATCTCAAGTTTCTTAGATTCCCGTGATAAAATCAAGGAGGCTATTGATAACTTTGCATTTAAATTAGGAGGCTATTGATAAGTTAGCATATAAATTACTTTTTCATGAAATTTTGAAAACACTGAGGAACCATTGGTAAATAATTGGGCAAAAAGAAGGTTTGTCCCTTAATTATATTACTGGCTTTGTTTTTCCTTACTGTCTTCAATTATTTGCTTACCTAGTTTCTGATCAAGATTAATTGATTTCTACATAGAAAATCCAGGGATCTGATCGTGGCTGAACTTTTATTGGCAGGTTAGAGGTTATGCAGCGTCTTGCTCATATCACACCTGTCGAGTTAGGTGGAAAGGCTCATCAGTCGCAGGATGCAGACAACAAACTGGATCAGTGGCTAATGTATGCAATGTTTGCATGTTCATGTCCGCCAGATATTAGAGAAGTTGGTGGCTTATCAGCAACCAAAGATCTTTACCCTCTTATTTTCCCCTCACTAAAATCTGGATCTGAAGCTCACATAGTAAGTACCTTCTAATAAGAATGTTTCTAGTTTAGTGATTATTAATGAAAGATTTATCTTGATTAGATTGTTAATGACCCTCCTATATTCGAAAGAGCACATGTAATATGGTGAGAGGAGAGAGTAGTTCAGTATGTTCTTATCCAATGCTAAATATCAACTGAACTGTGTTACCTGTACTCGGCATGTAACCCCAAGGTACCCTTGTTGACAAGAAATGACATGGGTATGGATATAGCATCCAGTTTGGAGCCTTGGATACAGCTAAAGGGTTTGCATCAGGAAACCCTCCCCTCCAGCCCTCTCTTTCTGGCTTTCTCCTTTTTATTGTGATTGTTTTCATTTTAGACCTCCAACTTCTTTTATCTTTAAAAGAACCAAAGTTTAGAATTATTACATCGGCCCCAATAGTTATTATTATAAAAATGGCCCCATAATGTCAAAATGTTTACAAATTTACCCCTCATATTTATTTTATAATGATGTAATAAATATAGGTATATACACACATGTATCCACATATCCGAACTCAATTTTTGGATCCTTTTTAGCCAAGTCCCCGTATTGTAAAATTTAGGAAGTTGATGAATCCTACTCCTAGACACACACCCTCACTCGACACCCGTACCCAATTTCATGTAACATAGCAACTAGATTAGTTGATTAAGAAATCCAATTTGTCCTTTTCTTTGTAGTAAAAAAAGATTTGTTGATTGGCCTGGATCAATGTCCTAGACTCAATCTGAATGGTAACATGTATGAGACTTAATTTTATGGTGAAAATATTTACAAGTACAGCTGCCCAATGCTTAGTAAGGTGGGTGCCAGCCCCACACTTGTGCCACATATCATGCTGCTGGAATAGAGTCCCTTGGTCCACACATGCATCTTTTTGTCAGCAAGAGTATTTTGTAACTTAAAAAAAAAAAAAAACATTCCATTTTTATTTATTAATATGCTCCTTGGTTTGTTACTGATTGTTAAAAGTAGTTTATTAATATGCTCCTTGGTTTGTTACTGATTGTTAAAATTAGTTCATTTTTGTTTCTTCTTGTAGCATGCGGCCACCATGGCCCTTGGCCACTCCCATCTGGAAGTATGTGAAATCATGTTTGGTGAGCTTGCATCTTTTATTGATGAGGTTTCCTTGGAAACAGAAGGAAAGCCAAAGTGGAAGGTATGGTAGATGATTAATATTCTAAATTGTTCTCAGAGTATCAACAGCATCCTTTGTAGCTTTTTAGTGATCATCCAGCTGTTATTCTTGCCATTAGTGGTATATATAACTATGAACTGGAAAAGTTAGGAGTCTGGGAGTTGGGTTATTAATTTAGTTTGTAAAACTTTAAGATGAGCCAATATTATCATTTGTATAAGATAGCAAAAATCTTAAGCATAAATGCTGTGAGCCTCAAACAGTGGGATAAAGCATTGTCAATAATTATAATTGACGACGTTGATTCTATTGGGGCAATCTGCCTGAGGTTCAAAATGGTGGGTTGAGAAAGGAAAAATTACTGATCTTGTAGCCATTTGGCCGTACTGAAAACGAAATACTTCTGCTCTAACATATTTGGAATATCAGGGAAGGAGTGATAAGGACACCAAACACAGCACATAAATGGAATATCAGGATGCCATCCACTTGCATGGTCTTAAGACCCACTTTGATGGGTCACAACAGGCAATATCCTGTTACGCATGGGATTCCCCTCGTAAAAATATATTCAGTGTCCCTTTGATTGATCATACCTGGAGATCTCCTATCTAACCTGGAGGTTCTCTTTATGAATAATATTTAATTTATCAGCAGCCCTTCAAAGAAAATGAAAGAAAAAATCATTTAAAACATCACCTTCTTGAATTGTCAGTTACTAGTTCATTTTCAATTCATTAATGGGTGTACTGTTCACATGCCACTTTAATATTTCAATGGTTCCATAGTAGGAAAAGGTTTTGTGTTAACATGAGCATATTCTTTTTCTTGTTGTGATCTCTACTTATATTGCTTCATTTGCTAAATTTTGGATTTAAGTTGAGGCCCTTGAGGGAACTTAAAGAATATACCACTCATATGTTTGCAGGGTGGTCAAAAGGCTCGCCGTGAAGAACTTCGTATCCACATTGCAAATATATATCGTACTGTTGCTGAGAATATCTGGCCTGGCACGCTAAGCCGTAAACCTGTTTTCCGACTCCATTACTTGAAGTTCATTGAAGAAACAACCAGACAGATCCTCACAGCACCTGCTGAGAACTTTCAAGAAATGCAACCCCTACGTTATGCACTTGCTTCTGTTCTAAGATCACTAGCACCTGAATTTGTGGAGTCAAAATCAGAGAAATTCGATCTTAGAACTAGAAAGCGACTGTTTGATCTTCTTCTCCCCTGGTGCGATGACACAGGAAGTACATGGGGTCAGGATGGCGTTAGTGACTACCGACGTGAAATTGAACGTTACAAGTCTTCTCAGCACAATCGATCGAAAGATTCTGTCGACAAACTTTCATTTGATAAAGAAGTGAATGAACAAATTGAGGCAATCCAATGGGCTTCCATGAACGCTATGGCTTCACTGTTATATGGACCTTGCTTCGATGACAATGCAAGAAAAATGAGTGGCCGAGTAATATCATGGATTAACAGTTTGTTCATCGAGCATGCACCTAGGGCTCCATTTGGTTATTCACCGGCTGATCCTAGAACTCCATCTTATTCCAAATACATGGGAGAAGGTGGGCGTGGAGGTGCTGGACGTGATAGGCATAGGAGTGGCCATCTTCGCGTTTCCTTGGCAAAATTGGCTTTGAAAAATCTTCTTCTTACGAATTTGGACCTGTTTCCTGCTTGCATTGATCAGGTAATATAGTTGTTTATCACTGTGTACCACATTCCAATCAATATACGTACTTCGAGACCATAAAGTTGATGCAGTGATGCTTGGATGTGCCATTCGCCATAAATGAAACAAGAAAAGAAATTTAAACCTTGCAACTAAGAGTGATGATCTTATAGGTTCAAGCTCACAAGCCTTTTTTTTTCTTTTTTTTCAGCAAACTCACAAGCTTTAGGATGTTTTAAAATTCGATCAGTTCAAAACGAAAATTTAAAGTAGTTTTTCTTTTCCCTGTTTTTCCATGTTTAAACCCCTGTTCAGTCCAATCTACTTTTATTGCATGTTAAGCTCTCTGGGCTTGAGCCTGACTGTTAACCATTCTCTAATTAACTGAACTGAGATTTGAGGAGCTAGCATCATTTGCAGTTTGTTCCTCTCTACTGTTGTTTATTTTAGGTTTTCATAATTAATGATTTTATCTTAATGAGGGACTATGTAATTTCATGTTTTCATGCAGTGCTACTATTCTGATGCTGCCATTGCTGATGGATACTTCAGTGTGCTGGCTGAAGTCTACATGCGCCAAGAGATACCAAAATGTGAAATTCAGAGACTCTTGAGCCTGATCCTCTATAAGGTGGTGGATCCATCGAGACAAATACGTGACGATGCCCTTCAGATGCTTGAGACGCTATCTGTCCGTGAGTGGGCTGAGGATGGCATTGAGGGCTCTGGAAGCTATCGAGCTGCTGTCGTAGGTAACCTTCCCGATTCCTACCAACAGTTCCAATATAAGCTCTCATGCAAGCTTGCCAAAGATCACCCTGAGCTGAGCCAGCTCCTTTGTGAGGAGATCATGCAGAGGCAACTTGATGCTGTTGATATAATTGCGCAGCATCAGGTCTTAACATGCATGGCTCCATGGATTGAGAACCTCAATTTCTGGAAACTCAAGGACTCGGGTTGGAGTGAAAGATTGTTAAAAAGCCTTTACTATGTGACGTGGCGGCATGGGGACCAGTTCCCTGATGAAATTGAGAAGCTATGGAGCACAATTGCTAGCAAGCCCAGGAACATAAGTCCAGTTCTAGATTTCTTGATCACAAAAGGGATTGAAGATTGTGATTCAAATGCATCTGCTGAAATTAGTGGCGCATTTGCTACATACTTCTCAGTTGCTAAACGGGTGAGTTTATATTTGGCAAGGATATGTCCACAGCTCACAATTGATCATCTTGTTTTCAAGTTGGCTCAGCGTATGCAGGAGGATAGCATGGAACCGGTCAGGCCAAGTGCAAATAAGGGTGATGCAAGTGGAAATTTTGTGTTAGAATTCTCTCAGGGACCTGCAGCAGCCCAAATTGCTTCTGTTGTGGACAGCCAGCCACACATGTCACCATTACTTGTACGGGGTTCTCTTGATGGTCCACTCAGGAACACTAGTGGGAGCCTGAGCTGGCGAACGGCAGCTGTTACGGGCCGAAGTGTTTCAGGCCCATTAAGTCCCATGCCTCCTGAGATGAACGTTGTTCCAGTAACTGCTGGTCGATCTGGCCAGCTCCTTCCAGCTCTGGTAAACATGTCGGGGCCATTAATGGGAGTTCGAAGTTCAACAGGAAGTTTGCGGAGCCGTCATGTTTCCCGGGACAGTGGAGACTACCTTATTGACACTCCTAACTCTGGTGAAGAGGGGTTGCATTCTGGGGTTGGAATGCATGGTGTTAGTGCTAAAGAACTTCAGTCAGCCTTGCAAGGGCATCAGCAACACTCACTCACTCATGCAGACATAGCATTGATTCTACTCGCAGAAATTGCATATGAGAATGACGAAGATTTTCGCGAGCACTTGCCTTTGCTCTTTCATGTCACATTTGTATCAATGGATAGTTCAGAAGATATTGTGCTAGAACACTGCCAGCACCTGCTTGTTAATCTGTTATATTCACTTGCAGGGCGACACTTGGAGATGTATGAGGTTGAAAACAGTGAAGGAGAGAACAAGCAGCAGGTTGTGAGCCTAATCAAGTATGTCCAGTCAAAGCGAGGGAGCATGATGTGGGAAAATGAGGACCCCACGGTTGTAAAACCCGAGCTTCCTAGTGCGGCACTTCTGTCTGCCCTAGTTCAGAGCATGGTGGATGCCATCTTCTTCCAAGGAGATCTCCGTGAGACTTGGGGGACTGAGGCACTCAAATGGGCAATGGAGTGCACATCGAGACACCTTGCCTGTCGCTCACACCAGATCTACCGCGCATTGCGGCCCAGTGTCACGAGTGATACATGTGTGTTACTTCTCCGTTGCCTTCACAGGTGCCTGGGAAATCCAGTACCTGCAGTTTTGGGATTCATTATGGAAATTCTGTTGACATTACAGGTGATGGTAGAGAATATGGAGCCAGAAAAGGTGATACTCTACCCCCAGCTGTTCTGGGGCTGTGTAGCCATGATGCATACAGATTTTGTTCACGTCTACTGCCAGGTGCTCGAGCTCTTTTCCCGTGTGATTGACCGGTTATCATTCCGGGAGAGAACTACAGAAAATGTGCTCCTTTCAAGCATGCCTCGGGATGAGCTTGATACTGGTGTTTGTGATCCAGATTTTCAACGGCTGGAGTCAAGGAGTTTCTGTGAGCCACCGTCATCCATCGGGAAGGTTCCAGCCTTTGAAGGTGTGCAGCCTCTTGTGCTTAAAGGACTCATGTCCACTGTTAGCCATGGTGTCTCTATTGATGTCCTATCACGGATCACTGTGCACTCATGTGACTCTATCTTTGGTGATGCGGAGACGCGGCTCCTAATGCACATTACGGGATTGCTTCCCTGGCTCTGTTTGCAGCTCAGCAAGGATGCAGTAGTGGGACCTGCTTCACCACTCCAACAGCAGTACCAAAAAGCTTGCTCTGTTGCGGCCAACATCTCTATTTGGTGTAAAGCAAAATCATTGGATGAACTAGCTACTGTTTTTATGGCTTACTCTCGGGGTGAGATCAAAAGTATTGATAACCTCCTTGCTTGTGTCTCACCACTATTGTCAAATGAGTGGTTCCCCAAACACTCAGCTCTGGCTTTCGGGCATTTGCTACGGCTACTAGAGAAAGGGCCAGTTGAATATCAGCGTGTGATACTGCTCATGCTCAAGGCATTGCTCCAGCACACTCCAATGGATGCTGCCCAAAGCCCACACATGTATTCAATTGTGTCACAGCTGGTAGAGAGCACTTTGTGTTGGGAGGCACTGAGTGTGTTGGAAGCCCTTCTGCAGAGCTGCAGCTCATTGCCTGGTTCGCACCCACACGAGCCAGGCTCATTTGAGAATGGATTCAGTGGGACCGACGACAAACTGCTTGCTCCTCAGACCTCATTTAAGGCTCGGAGTGGGCCCCTACAGTATGCATTGGGATCAGGGTTTGGGGCAGGTTCGACACCTGCTGCACAAGGGGGCGCAACTGAATCAGGGCTGTCACCTAGAGAGGTGGCTCTGCAGAATACTCGTTTGATCCTTGGGCGGGTTCTTGATAGCTGTGCGCTGGGGAGGAGGAGGGATTACAGAAGGCTGGTGCCTTTCGTTACTAATATGGGGTAAACCCCCATATGCCTATTGTTTATACACATATATTGTGGTTGGACATAAAAAGGGTGGGAGCTTGGGAGCTGATTTTGTAAATAGGCATCACAACGGTAGCTGTTTGTTTAGTAAGTTAACAATGTAATATGAGCATTCTGAGCCCCACCCCAGAAAGTTAAATGTCTTATATCACTCATCAATTTTAATTAATTAATCGCTTTTGCTGTTCTCGATCTTTTACTTTATATGATGATTCTGCTTTCAATCCTCACTTTTCTCTCTCGGATTTATTATATTTCCTTAATTGTTTTGAAATTATCGATTTCCCAAGAATGAAGAGATGGCATATTAACGTATTTGCACAATCTAACCAAGTAATAAAAGCATAAGTATGTGCAGGCCATGCTTAATGGTTTATCTGCGAGAGAAACATAAAAGCCTATGTAGCATAGTTCAAGATTTTCAGGAGCATAAGTGGCTCAATTCGGAGATTACTAAAGAAAGAAGTTAGGGAAGCTGTCCCTTTAAAGCTCCTTGGCCTGATGCCTTTCAACCTCTTTATTTTTTTTATTTTTCCAACATCAGTGGCAAGTGGCAAAACAATAGTGGTTAGTATGGTTGAATCAAAATAATAAAATGGAGTTGATTTGAATAGAAGAAAGGGTCAAGTTGGATTGACACATGTTTGCAAAATCTAATATGCAATCTAGTATGGAATTGGTATTTTGAGAAATCGACTGTTTGATTAAATATTTTGCTTATATGCATCACACATACCAAAAATCACATTGATCCAACAACTGATTTTTCATAACACCAACTATGAAAAATCGTGAGAGTTTTCCATAGTTTTTTACTGTTTATTTCAAACTGCATGTGATATTTTTTAAAAAGGTACGTGTTGGATCAATGTGATTTTTGATATACATGATGTGTATTAAACAAAACATCTATTTCAACGGTTGGTTTCACAAAATACCTATTTCACATCTATTTTTACATCTATTTTTGCAAACCATGCTATGACCATTCTCAAAATCTAATGAATTTGTTAAAGACAATCAAATGATAACTATAGTCCTTCTATTATAAGGTGCACTTGACCTCTATAGAATCAATTTAAGAACACATTTGTAAAAACTGATAGTTGGATTAGATAAACTGCTTATGAATTTCATGTTCACAAAAAATCATAGTGATCCAATGGTTGATTTTCAAATGTGAGTGTAAGTCAAAATTCACTTGGTGGAAGTGAATTGTTTGAGAGAATAACCCAATCTAGTAATTGTCCATCTGACAACCAATATACATGGAATTAAAAGAAAAGCCATAGTGTTGAAGACCCACTTGAGAGAATAACCCAATCAGCAAATGCTTACTAGAACATTTCTCGAAGGCATAGAGAACTGATCTAGTCAGCAAATGCTTACTTTAGTTAAAGTCAGCAAATAACACAAGCCCTTGGATTCTTATTCACTTAATGGAAGATTCATCTCAAGATTCCAATCCAAGGGTTTGTGTTTTTTGCTTACTTTAGCTTAAAGTCAGCAAATGCTTACTAGAACATTTCTCTCTCTCTCTCTTTCTCTATATATATAGGTGCTATGGTCAGGTTCTTTGTATCAGGTGCTCTCTTGTAGAGCCACTTGCACTGTAAATTTTGGAAAACTGACCGTTGAATTAGATACTCCTGTAATGTATGTCATGCCTGCCAAAAATCACAGTGATCTAACGGTTGGTTTATGAGAAACAAAGAAAACTGACTGCTAAAAAATGATAACATTTTAAAGAAAAAAAAGTTATAGTTTTTTAAAGTTACATTTTTTAAAAACCAACCGTTGGATCACTATGATTTTTGCAGACATGATATACATGATAGGAGTATCTAATCCAACGGTCAGTTTTTTAAAATTTTCATTGCAAGTAGTTCTACAAGAGGGCACTTGATACAAGAAGCATCAGGTGCACCGGTATTAGAAGTTCTATATATATATATATATATATTGCAAGAGTTTGTTTTCATCAGTTACAGTTCTCAAGAACAGGAGGTTGTTGGACATGGAATTAGACCCTTTGATAATCTGACTCAAGTATGACACCCTTACGAGAATACATTTTAATCCTATATTATTTAATAAATGAATCACGCATTGAATAGGAATTATTCAATTAAAATGGAGCCTAAATACCATTTTCAACTCATGTGGCACAGATATCTAGGCATGACACTTTCGGTATGTCCCCAAACTCAAAAGGCAATTTGTCCTATTTTTTCATATTAATGTTTGGTTGAATATTCATTATTTTGTAGGAATCTTGGCAGTAATGATGAAGATAACGAGTTGGGGAATTGAGCATTATACAGCTCATATGTGAATTTTTTAATGTGAGCATTATACAACTTTGTAGTCTCGAAGAGTCAAAATCATTTAATAGAATCCAAGTTCACCTAAAGAGACCAGCTCACATGGTTTTTTGTTGAAGGATATCTTGTTGGGAGCTAATTCCATTTCTAATACCTGCCATTATTTGAAAGAAAAAACAGAGAAAGAACGGAAAAAAGAAGAAGTGAACAACAACCCAAAATCTGTAGAGCTACATCAATTTCTTATAATGATTTAGTGTTGATGCCAAATGAGAATTTTCTGCTCACTATCTAGTTGTAGGACTTTGAAACTTGACATAGATGTACGGAAGTCAAAGTTTTCAGACAATTGCCATAGCCTCAAGTTCCCTTTCTGAAACCCAATTTTGAGTCTGGGTTCTTCAAAAAATGGTTAAAGGTAAGGAAGTAATTATTGCTTTTTATTTGGGTATGATCTCATCCTACTGGGAAGATCAATTAGATCTTCTAAAGTATGTATGATTATGATTTCCAGAAGGATGGATTCCCCTGAAGAGAATGCTTGGCACACAACAATCACTTAAAAAGTATTTGAAAGAAAGTATACATTATAAAATATTTTCAATGAAAAAGCCATTAGTGATTTCATCCAACTAAATCTGTACGTAAATGGTTACCAATGTATATATCTACTTCAAGCCAAATCTATACATTGAAGTTATCCAAACCATTCCCCCTCCCTAAACCAAACCTTTTTCCTCCCGTCTATGGCTGGATTCCATAAACCAAATAAATAGCCTGACATTTTCCTACAAGCATGTCCCTATTCCATCCCCATTCCAGACTCTCTCTCCTCTCCTCTCCATCAACTTAAGATATTAAATTTATATGGGACATAATAGAAAATCGGGAAGGGTAAAATGCATTGACCCCCGCTTAATTACAGGGATCTCTCCTGAGTTTCCAAAAATTCCAACCCGCCTCCTCAGGTTTGATGCTATGTGCAAACACCTCCCCTCCGAAAATGTTGACATGAGCCACCAATTTTCTCAAAATGCCAATTCAAACCTTATTGCTATTTAGGATGTTCAAAATTACCAAAATGTCCTCAAACTTCTTTTAATGACCCCTAGCATGAAATGGTGTTAAATGACCATACAACCCTCATTAAATCAACAAAGGACATATATGCCCTTGATTGTAATCCTTGGAGGCCATACAACCCTCATTACTTTGAAGATCATTTGGTTTTTACTAAGGCACCGTTTGGTTCAACTTTTAAAAAATACCTTTTTTTTTTCCCTAAAATTAGAAATATTTGATTTGTTGTTAAAAAATTAAACATTATTATTATTATTTATTTTTTTTGTTTTTTTGTTAAGAAATCATACATTGCTAATTTAAATAAAAAAAAAATCAAAAAACAAAAAAATCATAAAGTAATTCTAATTTTTTGCTAAAAAATTAAATATTGCAAATTTTTTACTCCAAATGGTGCGTTAAAAAATAAAAGCACAATTTTGAATATTTTTAATAAAAACAACAAAGGTTAAAGACATAACAGTTGGGAATGCAACTTCTAAAAGAGAAGTTCACTTGTAACCTTCAATATCTTCCATAAAGAAAGCCTTATTTTTTCTATGAATCACATCAATTAAGGATGTTCAACGAAATTACAGGTTTAATATATTCTTGCTTAGCAAAACTAGCAGGCTCATCAAATATAATTGGTTGGCCATCGGGCCTTTGGTTCTTCATCTCACTAACATTAGGACTTCCTTGTCTAGAACTTACAGGAACATCATAAACCCAGATTTAATTAGCATACAAATGTCACCATGTTTATAAAATTTACCTTGTGTCTAGGTAATTGCAGGGAGGGTTCTTCACATGACCAGTTAAAAAACTATGCCAACACCAAAAAATATAACATACTTGGCATTAGGTATTTGACAGGATGAAGCAATAAAGCACCTCATCTTCAAAAGACGCCACAACCTGCTACTACTTCAAAATTATTGTGAATTTTCTCACAATTATACCCACGAACAGACTAGCTTGCTGAACTGAAGAAAAAAAAATAAAAAAAGAAATTGAACAGCACATTCTTCAAACCTAAGAAAATTGCGGGTGAAAACTTTCAAATCTTACAAGCAACAGCATTTAGAAAAGGAAAATGCTACTTAACCTATTTACCTATTTACCTATGGTTTCATATATGTCCATAATTGCATATCCTTACCATTTACATGTGGTTGGAACTAGAGCCGCTTCTAGTTCCAATAAAGGGCAATCAATGATGCATGGATAGCTTAGAAAACAAGATGAAGAGTGTTAACGTGTTTGCACGTTTGGGTCACATGCATCTTATCAATTAAGCCATTATTGGAAATTCATTCACATGAATCCATCTCAAAATGGAGAAGTTGTTGTATAAATTTTGAAATAATTCTGGTACAACTAAACCACAAGAAAATACAAACAAAATTATATTAGCAAGAGAAGTGAGAACAAAAAAAAAAAAAAAAAAAAAAGAAAAACCCAAGATTTGCATATAGAAAATAACATTTTATAGAGAAGGGCACTACCTTTTTATCAACTAATTAAGATACTTTAGACATTTTGATGCATGCATGATGTGGTTCATGCTGCAAAACGGGTGGGTTAACAGGTGGCCATAGAAATTAATTGCATAAAGATAAGGGTATTTTAGACATTTTGATTGCAAATTGACGGAAAGTGTAACAGAGGGGAGATGTTTGCACATAACATCAAACCTGAGGGGGTGGGTTGGAATTTTTTGAAACTCAGGGAGTTCTGTGTAATTAAGCCAAACCTCAGGGGAGATCTATGCATTTTATCCAATGGGAAAAAATCAAAATTATGCCAAGAAAGTGACATAATTGAAGGCAGATGCAACTAGTGCTTGTCGCCGGCATTGAGGAAAGATAGATTTTCTTCCTCCAATATAAGCTCTGTTTTTCATGTTAGGTTTACCATTTGTTGTGTTGGCTAATTCGGATGTCAAAAGCCTAAGTATGTAATTGGTCTCAAGTCCATAATCTTTAGAAGCTCAAGTCTGCATCATCAAGCATGAGAAAATCGAATCAATCGTCAAATTCTTGTATCTCTAGCTCAAAGCACATTCAAATGAGGTTTAATTCCTAGGAAGGTAGGTTTGACTTAGAACCTAGGTTGATTCATTAACCATAGGTGATTTTATTTGTCCAATATACCTAGGAATGATCATTGTTTGCTTTTAGGTCCAAAATTTGTCAAAATAGAAGTTTTTTTTGGAAATTGCATATCTGCAGAATTGGATCGATCCAAGTATTTGGTCCGGATTGATCCAGTGGCAGAGAGGTTTGGATCGATCCAACCTAAAAGGTAGGATCGATCCATGTCATAAGATCTGCAGATTTCAATTT
>JAESVK010000669.1:5150631-5191706 GCA_017140935.1 Hamamelis virginiana | reverse complement strand
TTAAAATTTGTTTTAAAAACTTCTCGGGCACGGTTAGTCGACTATATAGTCTTGGTTAGTCGACTAAGTGTTTTGCATTTCAAACAAAGCTTCTGGACTCTCTTTAGTCGACTAGGCATGGAGTGTTAGTCGACTAACAATGTCTTTAGTCGACTAATCGGTATATTTAGTCGACTAAACTCAGATTTTTCAGAACATAGCTTCTGGACTATGGTTAGTCGACTAGACTATATGGCTTAGTCGACTAGACATAGTTTTGAGCTAAAATTTTGAATTTTCTAAGTTTAATACAACTCAACATGTCCAATATTTGTTAACTAAAGTTTTCAAAGATATTTTTGCAAGCTTTCTAAATACAATGAATGTAATGCAATCAGGAGAAAACTTTTGTTTGAGCTATATTGGTTTAACCAAATGAGTAGCCTTACAATTATGGTTTCTAAACACCTTGTCTTCAAGAGGTCTTCAACAAACAGCTTCAAGGTGATTTCCACAAGCTTCATGATTCAATATCTTGCATGTTTGTAAATATTGAGAGGCTTGAAAGTGTTGATGAGCTCCAACAAGATATGGCTTTGATTCTATAGAGACACAAACACTTAACTATATATTAGTAGCTAAAGTAAAGTTTGTTAATCATCAAAATATAGTCAATGCATTTGACCTTGGGGCTAACACTCGTGACCTAAGAATTAACCTTGATAAGAGGTCTGAGCAACTTAATCAACTATTGGGTAATGTCAAAGGTAATTTTGGTAGAGAAAGTTTGGGTTACAATGCTCAAGAGGCTAAATCCTCAAAAGTCAAAATCGAAGCTCCTAAAGCTAAGGTTGAAAAACCTTCAATGAAACCAATTCCTACATATCAAAGGAATTTGACTTCTAAATCCACTTTTTTTTTTTTCGATTTGTCATCATTGTAAAGTCAAAGGCCATATTAGACCTCACTATTACAGGCTAAAGACTTTTCCTAAGAAAAACTATGGTAGCTATAAAATGGGAATGTTAGAAGTCAAGTTGATGCTTTACTTAAAAGTCCCAAATGTTAAATGATGAAGTCAAAAGATTAACTAATTCAAGCAATCATAGGAATACAGGTCAAGGAACTTTTAAGGCTCAATCATATCATGTGAGAGGTCAAGAGATGTATGGTTCTAGAAAACAACCCAAAGTTGAGTCTAATCTTAAAGAAAAACCTAAAACTAGGGTTGTTTGTGTAAGATCTTTTGAATTGAGATGCGTGGTCATTTATACTGCCTTGAAAGCTCAAGATAATTCACAATGATATTTTGATAGTAGGTGTTCTAGGCATATAACTGGTGACAAGTCTCTCTTTGTTCATCATGATTCTGGTAAAGGTGGGACTATTACTTTTGGTGATGGGAGTAAGTCAAATATAGTTAGGAAAGGGATAGTTCAAGCCCCTGGTTTTCCTAAACTAGAGAATGTGTTGTATGTTAATGGGCTAAAGCCTAATCTCATTAGCATAAGCCAATTGTGTGATGACAACTTTGCTGTCCACTTTACCAAAAAATTATGTATTGTGCTAAATGATGATGGTAAGTGTGTCATGCAAGATGACAGTGAAAAAAGTGAGTAAGGAGGATTCGTAGCGGAAGACAAACTATAAAACTTTTATATAAAATTGAATCCTCACTCACAATCAATATAAGAATCGAACGCAAGCATTGGATCATGAATATAAACAAGTATACATATTTAAACATATTTAAACAAATTTTAACATACTTACTTGATTGCCTTTTTTATGAAACTCCAAGAACGATTCCTAGCTTGAAAGCATAGGAAGCCTCCAACAGTATCCACACGAACTCAAGACCCATAAATTTCCTTGCGATTGATCAACGCTTGATCAAAACCAAGCTAGAGAGGGAAAGAGAAAATTTGACTAAGGGGTGGGGAGAAGCAAGCTCACGGCCACCATGGTGATGAATAGTCTCTCTTCTTTTTTTAGGGTTAACTGGACTTAGTGTTAGCATGTACTCATCCCTATGTAATTATAGGCAAATAGTAGGGTTTTTAATTTGCAACTTGGTCCTCCCTAATTAACTATTAATTAAAGAGACCATATTGTTAGAGATATGCCATAAAACCAATCCTAAGGAGCATATCTATTTAATATTAGATTAATTAGAAGGTATAAATTATCTTGTATATTTAATTATATATGATAAAGTCCATGAATGAATGATAAGAGAAATATACATCTCAAGTTGTTGAGATAGAGAGACTGATATTTCTCATAAATATTTATTCTAAACTGTTCCTACTCATAGGTTTATTAAAGAGGACCTTTTATAAACAACTAAGAGTAGCACAGATTTAAACTAACTCCAATGGGAGGATAGGTAGTTTTTCCTATCAGTGTAGTGACACTTTAGTTAATCTGTGGGTGCATATTAGAGAATATGTACACTGAACATGATCTACTGGAATGTTCCTATAGAGATCAAGTCAAAAGGAATATTCTTTTATTACGTCCATTTAATTGGTAGTCCTTAGACCTGAGGCACCATTGCCATCTTATGCATAGGTTACTAGGATTTGATAGTATTTCGTATAGCCTCAATCATAAGGATGTAATCGGTACTTATTG
This sequence comes from Hamamelis virginiana, assembly GCA_017140935.1. NCBI lineage: Eukaryota > Viridiplantae > Streptophyta > Magnoliopsida > Saxifragales > Hamamelidaceae > Hamamelis > Hamamelis virginiana. Next base: position 5,189,090 of record JAESVK010000669.1, on the reverse strand, counting down.
ACTCTAATAAGTTATACATGAAGATAGATGAGTGTGCAATAAGGAATCATCACTCTCACTAGATGAGAGAGAATGTCATGATCAGTTCACAAAGATAATTCTCAAAGTGAATTTCTGGCCAGAGTGATAGGTAAACAGTGAAAAAAGTTTCACTGCATTTATCTCATTGAGATTATATTTTGTGGAACATATATCATGTTGTTAAGATAGGGTTTGACAGATCACCATACCTATTATCTTAATAGTGACATTAGGGGATGAAGGATTAAGTAACATGAAGGGTTCATATAGTTCTGCTATTCACCTAAACCTAGGGTACATCATGATATGTTGCTAGATGTCACTCATGACTAGTGAAGGCCTAATGATAAGTGTTATCATTGAGGGCAAAATTGGAATTGTTCCAATCGAACCAAAAATATAAAGTTTCTATTTTAGGGAACATAAGATGTCCCGAACCACTACTAGGTTGGGGTGAACCCAATGGGTCACACACAAACAAAGAGCATAAGTGAGTCTCTTGAATTAAAGAGAGAAGGGAATTTCCTAATTTATAATTTAACAAAGAGCCTTATTATTAATTGTTAATAATTAAGGAGTTAAATTATATTTGGAAATAGTATTAAAAGGAAACCCTAGAGATTCTCTATAAATACAAGTTGATGGGACATGCTAGCACTAAGCCTCTCACTCATCATTTAGAGAAGAGAGAAAATAGAAGAGAGAAAACACCCTAGGGCCGTAAGCCACCTAGGGGATTCTCCCTCTCCCTATTTCGTGCTTTCCCTCTCCCCTCTCCTAGCTTAATTCTTCCAAGTGTTGAAAAGCTTCAAGGGTTCAAGGGATTTTGTGTTCGTGTGGATTTCATTGAAGGTTTCATACATTTGAAACTCGCGAAGGAAAGCTACAATAAAAGATTTACAAGTAAGTATGTTTATAGTTTTTAAATATACGTTCTTGTATTTGATATAAACTCATGACCCATGCTAGAAAAGATTCTTGATTGTTTGTGATGAATGAATTCAACTTTATGAAAAATTTTATCGTATGACTTCCGCTGCGAATCCATAATTGTCACAACCATTCACATATAAGTTACATAAATTAGAAACTTACCCCTCTCATAAATTAAAGAGCTCTCTTGTGTCCTTTTGTGTGTGACCCTTTGGGTTCACCCCAACTTAGTAGTGGACAGGGACATCTCAATGTCTCCTATAAATAGAAACTTTCTATTTATGGTTCAATTGGAATAATTCCAATTTTTGCCCTCAATGATAACACTTTATCATTAGGCCTTCACTAGTCATGAGTGACATCTAGCAACATATCATGGCGTACCCTAAGTGTGGGTGAATAGTAAAACTAAATGAACCCTTCATGTTACTTAATCATTCATCCTTTAATGTCACTATTAAGATAATCAGGTATGGTTATAATTCAAACCCTATCTTAACAACTTGTTATATCTTCTACAAAATATAAACTCAATAAGATGAACCCAATGAAACTCTTTCACAGTTCACCTATTACTATGGCCATAGATTCAAACTGAGAATTATCTTTGTGAACAAACCCTGACATTCTCTATCATCAAAGTGAGAGTGACGATTCGTTATCGCGCACTCATTTACCTTCATACATAACTCACTAAATCTAATAAGTATCGATTACACCCTGATGGTTAAGGATGTACGAGATACTATCAAACTCTAATAACCTATGCACAAGATAACTATGGTGCCTCAGGCCTAAGGATTACCAAATAAATGGACGTAACATAAGAATATTCTTTTGACTTGAACTCCATAAGAATATTCTTAAGATCATGTTCAGTGTACATGTTCTCTAACATGCACCCATAGATTAACTATAGTGTGACTACACAGATAGGAAAGACTACATATCATCCCATTGAAGCTAGTTTAAATATGTGCTACTCTTAGTGTTTTATAAAGTCCACTTTAATAAACCTATGAGTAGGAACTCTTTAGAATAAATGTGTATGAGAAATATCAGTCTCCCTATCTCAACAACTTGAGATGTATATTTCTCTTATCATTTATTCATGGACCTTATCATATATATATTTAAATATAGTAGACAAGTTATACCTTCTAATTAATATAATATGAAATTGATATGCCCTTCAGGATTGGTTTTAGGGCATATCTCTTACAATCTCCCACTTGCACTAAAGCCAATCATCATAGTATCTTATACTAGTTTTACGTAAGACAAGGCTTCTAACACTCGTAAAAAGTGTTATGGCAATGGAGACTCCATGCAAACAAACTTTGCAAATTTAGTATTTCCAGTAATAGTATTTAGACTAAAATCCACTGCCAACTCTGATGTCCTAGTAAATAAGACCCGTGTTCTCGAAAGAAAACATTTTGTACTAGACATTCATTTAGGCAATTTGTAAATGGCATCCCTTATATAATTTCTTTATATATACAAGTATTTCATTCTCAAATTCTTTTAAGAATATACATGTTTGTATTCAAAATCACTATTTTGAATCTACAATTAATATCTGGTAACAACTACTTGTAGCATTAATGATATTGATTTAAGTACATAACAATCATACTAGTCACCATATTTCTCAAATATTATGATCATATGAAATCCCTTACAAAATCGAATTTTTTGAGAGATTTGAATTCCTATAATGATTATGGAATTCATAATAGTACGTTAGTATTATAAGTATGTACTTTATAAAGAAAAACCGGAATTACATTGATGACATGTATGCTCCCGCTTTCCTCTTTGAAACACTTCAAGGTATTTTATGTATTAAACTTTTTAATCACATAATATTCCTTTTGAGTTCCGTCAAGGCATAGTTCTTAACCATCGTGGAAACATTGTTTTTCAATAACTCTTTATTTGAGAAAACAAACCTTTGAAGTTTATTTGGATATATCTTATAATCCCAAATAATCTCCAAATTATATCATTTAACATATTTTGTGATATATATATAGGACTCAACCAAATATTCTCAATATTTTTCTTTTAGTTTTACTTCATATGAATCATTTGAACACTTTTAAATATTCAAATAGATATGAAGTATCCAAACTAAAGTATTAGGTTTATACATCTTATGTATTATCCTTTGTAATCACATTATTTAGAATAAGGTGATTGGTTCATATTAATTAATGAATCAAAATTCACTTATCAATATGGTCCTTTAAGTTGAATCTTTTATATATCATTTCATGCATTTATTTAAACCATTCATAAAGAGTAAAGGACTTTAAATCAATTGCCATAATAAATCCAAAATATCTAATATGATAGATAAATTGTTTTCAAATAACTAAGTATTTAAAAACTAATAAAACCTCAAAAGAAGTATTTATTACAAAAGTTCCTAGAACCTCTAAATAAACTAATCAAGAATCAAGCTTCAATGTTAAAAGTTGCAATTCTTGATCCTTTTCCAAACATAGCAAGCTCGATATCTACTCGACCTTCTGCTTCTCTTTGTCTCATATATATAATCGCATTGTATAAGAAAAAAGCAATTAGGTATCTCATACCATAAGCAGAATAATACTAATTCTCAATTAGTAAATGAATAAAGTATAGGACGTACCATCAGAATAACCATTCTTCAAAGAAGCTAGGTACTCCTTGCAGTTTAACCTCTAATGACCAGTCTTGCCGCAGTGGAAACACTTTTCCTTAGATTTCTTTTTCTTTATGCCTCCTTTTGGCTTATCATTGGACTTCTTCTTCTTTCCCTTGCCCTTAGGCTTGGTTCTAGAAGTGGAAGCTCCGTCAATAGCCAAAACATTCCATTTGGAGTCATTTTTTAAGGTCTCCTCAACAGTTACTAGTATGTTCATCAAATCAGTCAGAGACAAATTCGCATTCACATCAGACATGTAAAAGTTCATGACAAACTGCTTATAACTCGCAGGAAGGGAATGAAGCAGAATGTCAATACCTATCTTAGATGTAATTTCAACACATAGATTGTTCAAGGAGAGAATGTTCCGGATAATCTCGAGGCAGTGCTCATTAACAAATGTCTCATCCACTATCTTGTAGGAGTAGAGTTCACCAACAGTATTGTACTTTACAATTCTGCTTTTGTGAACCATACAGCTCCCTCAGGTGTATTAGGATCGAATGTGCACTGTCAATGACTTCATGTTGTCTTTGCAGTTCATTGGTCATCGGTATCATAATACAACACCTCGCCTACACATCATCCTCGAGCTTCCTTTTAAAAGTGTCTCTCTCATCCTTAGATGCCCCTCCATGCAAAGCATTAGGGCGTGGGGTATTGAGCATATAGTCGAATTTTTTCTACGGATAAGACAATTTCAAAGTTCCTTAACCAGTCTTGGAAGTTAGGACTAGTTAAACGATTGTCATCAAGTATTCTAGAAAGCGGGTTTAGTGGAGCCATCTACAATAGAAAATAATAACTATAAATTTCATATTATTAAACCATAAAAACTTTTTGGTCTTTAAGTTTTACGGTACCTCCCACTATTTCATTCAAATCTCATACACCCTTTAATAAGACTCAGGAATTTCAACATTGAATTTCCTTAGTAGGGATTGGGGTCCATTAAGAATTAGTAGTCCTCACATAATAGATTCTTGGATATTAACCCTCAATGAGTGGATAACTCTTTATCCTAATGCTTCTCAAAGCAAGTTCCAATATTCCTTTAGCCTCTATAATATAATACCCTCACATAATAGTTTCTTGGATAGTATATTACTAGTTAAGTCACACCCATCGTTCACACAATTATGGTTAATGTTCTGATGCACACCTCACATAATAGGTTCTTGGGATGCACCAGCTTCTCACCTCATGGTATCCTATACGTGATAAGATAAGATGAACCCTCAGGATGGACATATTCTCGTATATCTGCAGCCAAATATACCCACCACAATAATCCACTTACCTTATAATGGTGGGAGGCTAGGATAAGGCTCTTGGCCTCTTCCTTACAAATTAATTTTGAAATAAATGAGTTTTTATAGAAGGTCTCATTTATAAACATACATCACATGCATCACATATATATATCGCATACATATAAAGATTTAGACCAGTCTTTATTATTAGTCCTCGATTATCCTCCCACTGTTCTTCTAGAGGCTATGATGGATTCACTTCGAACATATAATAAATTAGGTCTAGGCCCTAACAAGCATACATCACATATATAAATGGGCCTTGGTATGATTATGGACTTTTCAAGGTGGGTTCAAGCTTTGAGTCATAAAGATGAACCTTAGGTCTAAAGTGAGGGTTGGTGATCGTAATTAAAACCTATGTAACTATTACATAAATACTAAAAGATCTTCTCAAGGTCTTGTAGTCATTGCCAAGTCCTTTTCAAGTCTTTGCTTTCTTCTAGTTCAAGATTCCACCATGTAACTAGAGCCCTTCAATCGCCTTCTTGAATTGAAGATTACAATTTATACAAATGAGAAGGGGATTAAGGAGAAAGGGATTACATACGGATAGAGAGGGAAAGATGCATGCAAGCCCCAAAATAATTACATCACCATATTTAAACTACTTTAAATACAACCCAATATATAAACCAATCACATCGAATGCGGCTAATCACAACTCATGTAATTGGTCTTAAGTCCATAATCATCCATTCACAATTATACAATCTAATTGCATAAAATAAATGCAACATAAAACAAAAGACAATGATGGCAATGACATATAATTAAATAAAGTCCTATTATTATTATTATCTTATAACAATAATAAAGCTATTATTATTATCTTATAACAATAATATGATCCTTTTAATATTATTAAAAGAATCCCATCATATCTCATATGACAATTCTAGTTTCTTTCCTAAAACAAGTAAAACACCTAATTGAAAACAATAGGGTTTTATATAGAATTTAATTTGAGAAATCATTATCACAACTCCTTCCATGCAATTAACACTTTAAAATGCCTAGTAGATTAATCAACATTAACCTACAATGGTGGAATTAAATAATAACTCAACACAAAAATTCTATGAAAGAAATAATTTCTGTTTTTCAACAAAAATATTTAATTCAGCTACTGTTTTGGGACTACACTTTCCTATATTAAAACTAACTTTTAAAATGTGAGAATACTCTATTTCACAAGGATTTTTAGTCCTCTTTCAAATGGCATAGGTCTTGTTTAGTGATTCCAACGTTTGGTATCACTTTAAAGCATTTTGTGACATGTACTCCAAACCCGGACGGATTCTAGAATTTCTTCACAAATAGCTTTATATGGCCTAACCTAGAATGAATTTAAGTCATGAGAACACTTCAATTCACTAGGTTTTTCAGTCCTCTTTCCAATGGTAAGGGTCTCATCATGTGATTCCAACATTTGGTATCACTTTAAGGCATTTTGTGATGAAGAGTCATAATTTCCAAATTTGAGTCTTAATCACAAAAACCTTAGTACGGCTATCTTAGGTCATATTAAGTCATGGGAACTCTTCCTAAACTTAACTAAGACCTTATATTAATGAAGTTGATATGTGTCTAGCGTTGAAAATCTTAGAAAGCATTTTTCATAGATTTTACAAAAGCTACATAGTTGCTGCCCAGAAAAACAGCAACCTTGTTTAACTTTAAAACGATTTTAAAATTAATCCAAATAATATATAACCATGCCAATATATCACTAAGCAACATCCTTAAATGTTTTTAAACAAATTAAAACATTAATAAATACATCACATGTATTGTTCAAACTCTCAAGAAACACCAAAAGGAGTTTTTATAAAACTAGTTTCGTATGACGTAACCTACTTGTTCTTCACTTTTGATTTTCAAAAAACAATAAAATTAATTTTGAAAACTTTATAAATGATTTATAAATCAAGTGAAGAACATTAGGCATGAAACAAAATAAAAATCAAAGGCCATTAGGGTTTCCAAAACCCTAGTGGCCGTGAGCTAGGTGTGTGAGAGAGAGAGTGAGCTAGGATTAGGGTTAGGGTTAGGGTTTCTCAACCTTATCTAATCCGTCATGTTAGGGTTTCTATAAACCCTAACTAGGGTTGCCTCTTTCCTTTCCAATTCAAACAATTCATAATAGAAAGAATCAAATCAAAATAAGAAACTTTCCTAAACTTTAAACAATTCAAAATAGAAACAAGATATTTACAAGATTTGAATTAGGGATACTAAATCCAAATCAAGAAACATACCTTAATTGATTTAGGGTTTCTTAAACCAAAAATCAGCTTCCATCAATTATTATATTAGGGTTTGAAAAGTCCCAAATTCCATTGTTAACAATTTAAAAAAACTCCATTAAAGCATATCAATTTAAACAACTTTAAATCAAGCAATTGTAAGCATCAAGATTCAATTTCAAGCACTTTAAAATTAATCAAGAAAGCAAGCAATATGAACTAGGGTTCTAAACCCTAGTGGACGAATCCAAGAGGGTGGAAATCCCTCATGGCCGAAATCCCTAGTAGGTTTTTCCCAAACCCCAAGTTGCCAATTTAAGCTATGGTTTCCAAAACCAAAACTTGATGTATTCTAGTTTCTAAAACAAGAACTTCATCTAATTTTTCTAGGGTTTCCAAATATCCAAGAAACAATCATAGCCATTCATCATAGGGTTTCTAAAATCCTAATCACGAACAACCAAAATCAAGAACCAACTAGGGTTAGGAAAACCCTAGTGGCCGAATTCAAAGGAGAGGAGAAAGAGAGGCAGAAACTTCATAGGGTTATGATCAAACCCTAAACATCAAATCATCAAAGGGGATTAAAACCCCATGGCCGAAACCTAAAGGGAACAACTCCCATGGCGGTCGAATCCCATGTAGGGTTTTTTTACAAACCCTAAAGTTCAAAACACACAAGGGGATGATCCCCAAGTGGCCAAACTCCATTGGGGATTTACCATTCAATGCCTAAACCTTTATTAGGGTTTTAACAAACCCTAAATTCCATTAAACACAAAACAAATGCTTGAACTTAAAAATGTGATGCTCAATGTAATCCCAAGCGTAGGAATTCACTGGTCGTCAAGTAATAATTGGGGAGTACCCAAGTCATATCCATAGGGAGTGGTCTAGGTCTAAATAATCTTTTTGAATTGCTAACCAGAGAAAGCAAAAGAAAGTGTAAAATCATGGGGATTTTGATTGTTGTTGAGTGATTTGTTTATGTTAAAATGATGACAATTTGCAGAATAAAACTAATGAGATTAAGTAAAATGAGTCCTATGGGTTCATTTCTTCCAAACCTTTGATAAATGATTTCTCATGCAATGCTCAATCAAGAATCCATTTACACTATGGTCTTGATTGGAGAATTTAACAATAAAAGCTCAATTTGAGTAATACAAAGGATGGAATGAAACTTAACACTCTCTTTGACATTTTCACAAACATGTGGGTGTGCATATGTGCTCAAAAACCAAATATAATAGCTTACTGGTCATATAATGGTCATGAATGCATAATCAAGGGGTTCAAAAGATAAGAGTGCATTAAACATCATTCCGTAGACATTAAGGGTTTTAGAAATGAGAAAATATCATTTACTTAGGGTTTAGATAGGAAATCCACCATAGAACTCACATTTGAGTGTTTAGCTAGCCATGAATGATGAAAAATACACAATGAAGAACAATAAATGCATTAAACTTGAAATAAATGCTACTAATATTAATTGAAGATGGAAATACGAAGTTTTAACACCATACAATTGAAGAACAACTAAGATTACATAACATAAATGAAAATAAGAATGAAAAACAACCTAAACTAAGCTAATCCTAACTAAGAAATGAAGAACAATGGAAATCCTAAGCTAAAACAAAGAGAAAAATGGAGGAGGCTGCAAAATGGCTGAACAATGCCTTCAAATAGGCTCCCAATTTGTGCCCTAGAGTGACATTAAAATACCTGCATTGTCCCTTATCAAAAAGACATTTTACAAGCTGAAAATGTGGATTTTCGGGGTTGAGTACCGGTACTCAAATTTCAGTACCGGTACAAAAATTTTCTGCATGAACAGTAACTCGAGTACAGGTACTCAAGTGCAGATTTTGCCTAAAAATTGCCCCGACTTAAAATGCTTGTAACTTTCTCGTCCAGAGTCGGATTTGGATGATCTTTATATGCTCGCAAAGCTTAAGAAGTCTTCTTTCCATCCATGATGGTCTCATGGTCTAATTCAATCTAGAGAGAAACAATTTTCACAATTACTCAGATTGGTCAGATTTTGCACTTCTTGACTTCATTTGCCCATATCTCCCAATCCATTTGGCATTTAGCTTTGAAATTTGATATGTGGCATCTAGACACACTTAGAAGTATGTCACATAAGTCTCATGACCTTTGAAGACTTCCGAGGCTTGACTCCAAGCTCCAACTTTGCGTGCAAAAAGCATCCATTTTATTGCGTTTTTCCTACAAGGTATGGAAAAACAAGAAAACATAAAAAACATCTATTCACATATTAAATTGGCTTAAGTATGCACAAAATGGTGGGAATAATGCAATATAAATATGAAAATACATGATGCAATCAACAAACAAGGTTCATAGAGAACCCATCATGGCCGAATTCTAGGGGGTTTCTAAAACCCTCAAAGCTTTTGATTTTAATTAATTAAATCCATTGATTTTGCCATCATCATAAACATGATCATGCTTATGAAAGGTTCTGTGAAAAACCACAGACATGGATTCGCAGCGGAAAGGTAAAACAAAACTTTTTCTGTTTTATAAAAACAATCCATGTACACAAAACCTCCAAGAACGATTCAAGCATCAAATCATATATATAAACAAACACAAATAATCAAAGCAAATAAAAACTCACTTGATTGTGTTCTTCGGTGTAGGAATCCTTCGAGTTTCAAACGGATGAAACCTCCAAAGCGTATCCACACGAGAGCAAGACTCCAAAAGCCTTCCTTGTCTTCCACAACCCTTTGTGGCAAGCAAGAATGGAGAGGGAGAGGAGAATTTCGGCCCTAGGGTTTCCCTTAAACCTAGAGTGTGTTTAACACTCATATTTATAGACTTTCTCCTCTTTGGGGGGTGTTTGGTTACTAGTGCTAGCATGACCAAATATCCTCGAATAGAGTAATCCTATTCTCGGTTAGTTTTGACTTTTAATCAATTAACTCTTAATTAATTAAAATCAAACAAACTCCATGATAGGATTCCCCTCCCACAAGCTTAAGGAACTCACTTACTCTCTATTGTGTGTGACCCTTTGGGTTCACCCTAACCTAGCAGTGACAGGGACATCTCTATGTCTCCCAAAAATAGAAACTTTCTATTTTAAGGTTCAATTGGAACGATTCCAATTTTGCCCTCATTGATAACACTTTATCAATAGGCTTTCACTGGTCATGAGTGACATCTAGCAACATATCATGACATACCCTAGGTTTAGGTGAATAGCAGAACTATGTGAACCCTTCATGTTATTTAATCCTTCATCCCCTAATGTCACAGTTAAGATAATAGGTATGGTTTTAGTCAAACCCTATCTTAACAACTTGATATCTGTCCCACAAAATATAATCTCAATAAGGTAATCGCAGTGAAACTCTTCTCACTGTTTACCTATCACTCTGGCCAGAGGTTCCCTTTGAGAATTATCTTTGTGAACTTATCCTGACATTCTCTCTCATATAACTGAGAGTGATGATCCCTTATTGCACACTCATCCATCTTCATGCATAACTCATTAGAGCCAATAAGCACCAATTACAACCTTATGGATAAGGCTGTACGAGATACTATCAAACTCTAGCAACCTATGCACAAGACAGCTATGGTGTCTCAGGTCTAAGGACTACCAAATTAATGGACATAACACTAGAATATTCCTTTGACAGAACTACCATAGGAATACTCTTTGCAGATCATGTTCAGTGTACATATTCTCTAATATGCACCCACAGATTAACCTAAGTGTCACTACACTGATAGGAAAGACTACCTATCCTCCATATGAGTTGGTTTAAATCTGTGCTACTCTTCATACGGTTAATTAAATATCCACTTTAATAAACCTTTGAGTAGGAACTCTTTTAGAATAGATGTATATGAGAAATATCAGTCTCTCTATCTCAACTCCTTGAGATGCATATTTCTCTTATCATTTATTCATGGACCTTATCATACATGTTAAAACATATTAGATAAGTTATACCTTCCATATATTGATAATATGAAACTTAATATACCCTTTAGGATTGGTTTTAGGGCATACTTCTAACAGCTTAAGTTGGCTCTGATACTACCGAAAGAAATTGAGTAAGGAGGATTTGCAGTGGAAGACAAACTATTAAACTTTTATATAAAATTGAATCATCACTCACAATCAATACAAGAATCAAACGCAAGCATTGGATCATGAATATAAACAAGTATACATATTTAAACATATTTAAACAAATTTAAACACACTTACTTGATTGCCTTTTTTATGAAACTCCAAGAACGATTCCTAGCTTCAAAGCGTATGAAGCGTCCATTGGTATCCACACGAACTCAAGACCCTTAAATTTCATTGCGATTAATCAACGCTTGATCAAAACCAAGCTAGAGAAGGAGAGAGAAAATTCGGCCAAGGGATGGGGAGAAGCAAGCTCATGGCCACCATGGTGATGAATAGTCCCTCTTCTATTTTTAGGGTTAAGTGGACTTAGTGCTAGCATGCACTCATCCCTATGTATTTATAGGCAAATACTAGGGTTTCTAATTTGCAACTTGGTCCCCCTAATTAACTATTAATTAAAGAGACTGTATAAGTTACATAAATTAGAAACTTACCCCTCTCATAAATTAAAGAGCTCTTTTATGTCCTTTTGTGTGTAAGCCTTTGGTTTCACCATAACCTAGTAATAAACAGGGACATCTTAATGTCTTCTATAAATAGAAACTTTCTATTTATGGTTCAATTGGAACAAGTCTAATTTTTGCCCTCAATGATAACACTTTATCATTAGGCCTTCACTAGTCATGAGTGACATCTAGCAACATATCATGACGTACCCTGGTGTGGGTGAATAGTAGAACTAAATGAACCCTTCATGTTACTTAATCTTTCATCCTCTAATATCATTATTAAGATAATCAGGTATTATTGCCAACACTTCTTTGAAATGTAACAGTGCTAAAGTTGATGTGATTGACCTATGGCACCAAAGACTAGGTCACTTGAACTTCAAAGACCTAGTCAATGGAGTTCCAAAACTAGCAAAATCTTCAAATTCCAGTGTTTGTGGATCTTATAAAAAGGGAAAACAAACTCGAGCTTCTCATTAGAAAACTAATATCGTGAGTACCACTCGACCTTTAGAGTTAGTTCATGTTGACTTAATGGGTCCTATGAGGACTGAAAGTCTAGGTGGGAAAAGGTATATTCTAGTTATAGTTGATGATTTCACTCGTTTCACTTGGGTTGCATTCTTAAGAGAGAAATCTAAAGCCTTTGAAAACTTTAAGTCCATTTGCCAAAAGGTTCAAAATGAGAAAGGCAACTCCATAGGAAAAGTTGTAAGACTTAGAAGTGATCATGGTCATGAGTTTGAAAACTCCGAGTTTGCTGAGTATTGTAATGAACATGGCATACAACATGAGTTTTCTGTCCCTAAAACTCCACAATAAAGTGGAGTAGTATTTAAAAGAAAAAATAGGGTTATTCAAGAGATGGCTCGTATCATGCTCCTAAGTAACAGTGTGGCAAAACACTTTTGGGCAGAAGTGGTTAATACTGCTTCACACAGTTAACCGTGTCTATTTGAGACCGAGTACTTCTCAGACTCCTTATGAGTTGTGGAAAGGAAAAAAAATCCTAATTTGAAATATTTCATGTCTTTGGGAGTAAATGTTACATTTTGAGAGATAGAGAGAACTTAGGTAAATTTGACTCCCGAAGTGACTATGGTGTGTTCATAGGCTATTCCTTGAATAGTAGAGTGTATAGAGTCTTTAATCTTAGAACATCTACTGTGATGGAATCAATCAGTGTGATAATTGATGATAGCCACAGTATGCCAGCAGATCACTTTATAGACGAAGAATGTGAAATCCCTTTTGATACAAGTGTTGAGGACATCTCTACACAACCGCTTGATTCACAGTCTTCTCCAAATAAACCATCATCTACATGGGTTCAAAAGAGACACTCACCTTCTGACATCATTGTCAGTATTGAAGTTGGGGTGAAAACTCGTAGGCAACTTGAGAATGAAGTAAGTCACCTTTGTTATACTTCTTTTCTTGAACCCAAGAATGTGAAAAAAGCCTTAACCGATGAAAATTGGATACTTGCTATGCAAGAAGAATTGTTTCAATTCACTAAAAATGATGTATGAGATCTTGTACCTAGACCTTCAGATAAGAATGTTATAGGTACCAAATGGATATTCAAGAACAAATTTGATGAAAATGGTACTATAATTAGGACTAAGGCTAGGTTGGTGGCTCAATGGTATACCCAAGAAGAGAGTATTGATTTTGATAAGACCTTTGCTCCTGCTGCTTGACTTGAATCTGTGAGACTTTTACTATCCATAGTGTGTCATTTAAGATTTAAATTGTTTCAAGTGGATGTAAAAAGTGCATTTTTGAATGGTATCTTGCAAGAGGAAGCTTATGTGGAACAACCCAAAGGGTTTGAGGATCCACAACATCTTAGACATGTCTTTAAACTCAAAAAGGCTTTGTATGGTCTAAAACAAGCTTCTAGGGCTTGGTATGGAAGACTGACAAATTACCTAGTAGAGAAGGGATTCTCTCCAGGGAGAGCTGATCGTACCTTATTCATAAAAACTGTCAATGATGTATTTGTAAGGCCCAAGTGTACGTTAATGATATTGTATTCGGGTCTACTTCGAGTGCGTTAGTTATTGCCTTTGCTGAGGACATGAAATCTGAATTTGAGATTAGCACGGAAGGAGAATTAACTTACTTCTTTGGTCTTCAGATTTAGACAAATGGATAATGGGCTCTTCATATCTCAATTTAAATATGCAAGAGAGTTTGTTAGGAAGTTTGGCCTAGAGAGTGCTAAGCATGCTCATACCCCCATGAGCACTAATACTAAGTTAGGGAAAGACACAGCTAGCAGTGATATTGAACAAACTTTGTATCGTAGTATGATAGGAAGCTTGTTGTATCTCACAGCAAATTGTCCTGACATCTCATTTAGGTGTTTGTGCTAGGTTTCAATATTGTCCCAAAGAGTCTCATCTTCATGCGGTAAAACACATCATTCAACATGTTAGTGGGACTTTGTCTTATGGGATTTGTTATTCCTTTGATACCAACCCTAACTTGGCTGCATATTCCAATGCCGATTAGCCGGAAATGTGGACGATAGGAAAATCACATATGGTGGATGCTTTTATGTTGGCACTTCTCTTGTGTCGTGGCATAGTAAGAAGCAAAATTCCATTTCTTTATCCACCGCAAAGGCTGAATACATAGATGCTGGGAGTTGTTGCACTCAGCTTCTATGGATGAAACAAATGCTTTCTGATTGTGGGATACATGATTCTGCTCTTGTCATATATTGTGACAATAAGAGTACTATAAACATCACCAAAAATCCCATTCAGCATTCTAAGACTAAGCACATAGACATTACATATCACTTCATTCATGAACTTGTAGAGGATAAAGTCCTGTGTATGCAATATGTTCCTACCAAATCTCAACTAGCTGAAATTTTCACGAAATCCTTAGATGGACTTAGGTTTGAATACCTTAGAAAATGTTTAGGAGTTTGCTCTATTGATTGAGATTTCTTTGGTATAGATCTAGGTGATCTTCATACATTTCATCTAGAATCTGTGTTGTATATTTGAAAAACCCAAAAAAGATTTTTTTTTTTCATTTTTGATATTTTAGTTTTACTGAAAATTGTTTCAAAAATTCCAAAAAGATTTTTGAGTTTATTATATCTTGATGATTATAAGTTGCAAGTGGTTTTGATCTGTTTCAAAACTTGTCTATTAGATTAAGGACTGAATGTTGTCTTGCTTAACTTGAATTCATTCATCTACTTCAATTAAATGTTACCATTTAATCTTTATGAGCATTTGTCTTGTTTGTCATGAGTTGACCTATGATCGTTTGCTTCTTTTAATGCCAAACATGCTTGTGCCAATGTTTGCACTCTTCTTATCTCTTTGCTTCTACATTAATTCTATCTCTATTGATAATGAGCTCCTGTTTATTTTCAAATGCTAGTTCAAAAGGTTGTACTTCAAAAGAAAAAGGCATTACAAATGTGGAACAGGAAAATGCAAAGAGTTCAAAAATAAAATAAAATATGAAAGCATCAAAATGCAAAAAGTTGAAAGCACCAAAGTGCTAAGCAAAGAAAAATAGCCTTGAAAAATCAAAAGTTGCTTCAAAATATACTAGCACTGGTATATATCTTAATACGAGCTCTTTTTCATATTCTCTTCTCCTTATGCATGTTTGAAATTCAAAAAAAAAAAATTCTTCTTTCTTGCTTAAAAGAAGGCTTTCACTCGCCTTCATGGGTGAAATCGATTGGTTTGACTCTCATGACTTATATTATTTCTACTCGTTATATAAATTGTGTTACATTTCTGAGAAATTAGAGGATTTGAATGATATTTAATCAAGCTAAAATTCACTTATTGTTCATAAATTTGGTTTGCATGGTTCAAAATCATTTTATCTTTGATAAAAAAAAATGTATATTTGTGCTTATTTTAGTTTCATATATCTTATTTCTTAATTTTCTTGGTTAAAAAGGTGTTTTTTTCAAAAAACAGGGGATCAGATCGATCCTAGCTTTATGGTTGGATCGATCCTAGAGGCAATGGCATTTAGGTCGATCCTACCATATTGCCTGGATCGATCCTCATCGTGGGAAGTTTAAAAAATGACTGTTTGTTTTCCCATGCAACCTATATATGAGAGTTTTTTTGTTTCATTATTCACTTGCATCCATTTGCATGGCATTTCTCTTAGAAACCTCTCTATCTTCTTCATCTTCATTTCGATTCCAAACCCTAGTTTGCTTGATCTTCGTGTTATCAATGGATTTTCTTGCTATATTAGCAATAGTGATGCTCATGGTTGGTGGTTCAAGTTCCGC
Source organism: Hamamelis virginiana (assembly GCA_017140935.1). Taxonomy (NCBI): domain Eukaryota; kingdom Viridiplantae; phylum Streptophyta; class Magnoliopsida; order Saxifragales; family Hamamelidaceae; genus Hamamelis; species Hamamelis virginiana. Next base: position 5,172,947 of record JAESVK010000669.1, on the reverse strand, counting down.
GAGGACTTGCAAGCGTTCTCATACTACGGGTGTTTCATCTTCTGGAGGTAGCACTCCTCATCAAGGTGGACAATCCAGTAGTTCTCGCTACCAAGACATTCCAAATCATGATCTCGAAGATTCTCCTCCTACCTCACCTCATTCATTTGCTCTCATTGACCCTTGGAAGAATCGTCCTGTTATGTGTGAGCGACAGATAGACAACTTGAGTCTCGATATTGATAATGAGATTATACGTCGTCTTGGGTCGTATCAGTTGGAGAAATTCTTCGATCTGATAGAGTTTTACATTCCAGAGTTGGTTCGTGACTTTTACCGCTCTGCGACCTTCATAGATTCGGGTGGGGGCGTTATTACCTCTACTCTACGAGGATCTTCAATTACTATCACCCTAGTAGGATAGGTAAGTACCTAGTTGTACCTTGACCTTCTCGACCTACTTTTCCTTTTGCCTCTGGTAAGGGTCCAGCATATGATTTTCTTATTAATAAGCTGTATGTACATCTCACGGACTACAGGTCAAGTTTGGTTAGGGTCATCTAAAAGAGGAGTACAAGTTGCTCATTCTAATTATTCGATGGAACATACTTCTTTAAGGACACCGTCTTCACTTTCACTTCGATAGGGCTCAGCTTTTGTTTACCATGAAGGGTGGCAAGTCTCTTGACTTTCCCAAAATGCTTTGGGAATGTATCAAGAAGACTGTAGTTTCATCCAACGCTTCTTCAACTTCACCTTTTAGAGTCATGATTACTCGAATGTGTCTCCAGGATGGAGTTTCTATGCTGCCCACTGATTCGTGGTTACCTCCAGTACCCGGGGCCATTACTGCACAGTCACTTCTCGAAGTACTGCTACTTCGACCCCTGATCCTTAGGGTACAAGTCCTACTTTAGCTAGACAGACCCATCATGCGACAATGGATACCATTTTTGCACAGCTTCGCCTCATATTTGATTATGTGGGTAGGTTGGCAGATCATCAGGAGTCGATGAACCATGTTCATGTAGATATTCATCGTCGACTACAAAGTATTGAGCGTTATCTTGGAATACCCTCTACTAGTGCTGATCTAGTTATTCCTCCGACCACTACTGCGCTTGGTGATGAGGATAAGTTAGAGTCTAATGCAGATAGTGCTGAGGGTAATGGAGATGAGAGTGATTAATAGATTAGGTTGTTTAAGTTTTTTTTGTGTTCCCTTTGTCATACGCGACTAAAAGGGGGAGTAGACTTTAGGTTTAGAATTTATGTTGTGTTGTTAGGGTTATGTTTTTTTTTTTTTTTCAGTTGGTTTGATTAGTTCTGTTTCTCATCCGTGATATGTCATATGTTAAAGTTTGATGTATATGGAATTGTGATATGTTATATGATGAAATGGATTCTTAATTTCTTATGTTTTGTCTTGATTGAGCTTGGTTTTTATGATTGTGCTTATTTATGCTCATATTTGTTCTTTGCATACTGTTTTCTTTATTTCTTTATACTTCACGTGGTATTCTTGTGGATATTGTGCACAAAACAGGTAAATGTTCAAGACTTGACAATCTTAGAGTAGGATGTTTTTGTTTTTTGGGGAGTGCTTGAGTGTTTTATTGTACAAGAGAGGGGAAGATTCATTTTTTTGAAGTTGAATGAATCGTTTCGTTTCTTGTTTCTTTTGTTTTAAAGGTTTTGTCACCAAATTGTCAAATGGAGAGTTTGTTAGGTTTACCATTTGTTGTGTTGGCTAATTCGGCTGTCAAAGCCTAAGTATATGATTGGTCTCAAGCCTATAATCCATAGAAGCTCAAGTCTGCATCATTAAGTGTGAGAAAATCGAATCAATCGTCAAATTCTCGTATCTCAAGTTCAAAGTGCATTCAAATGAGATTTAATTCCTAGGAAGGTAAGTTTGACTTAGAACCTAGGTTGATTCATCAACCATAGGTGATTTAATATGTCTAATGTACCTAGGAATGATCATTGTATGCTTTTAGGTCCAAATTTTGTCTAAAATAGAAGTTTTTTGGAAATTGCATACTTAGGATCGATCCAGCATTTTATGTAGGATCGATCCTATTTCAAGTCTGCAAAATTGGATCGATCCAAGTATTTGGTCCTGATCGATCCAAGTGGCAGAGAGGTTTGGATCGATCCACTCTAAAAGGTAGGATCGATCCAAGTTGTAGGATCTGCAGATTTCAATGTTTTTAGAAACTTTTCAGTACTAATCAAGGTTAAACTCTTAGATACGTTTCTTAAGATTTATTTTAGGTAAAATTCGTAGGGTTTTATAATAGAGTTGATATATCATATTTGGTTTTCCTTGAAACCCTAGCCTCTTTGATTTTTTTATGCATCCATTGAATTTTGGATCTTAGTTTTAGTATTAATGTATAGAACATGATCGTTTGATCGTATTATCTTCATTCAAGCATTGTCTATTGGATTCGTGGATTCAAATTGTGTTGGTATCATGGACTCGGTGTGTGGAACTAGAGCTGTGGATTCGGTTTGTGGAAATACTGTGAAGACTAGCGTGGACTCGTTGGTTGTTCATTCAAGATAGGGATTCTACTTGGGCTTGTGGACTCAAGCGTCAGTTTTTTGAGTAGTATCATACTTCTTGTACTTGTACTTGGTTTATTCATAGTGATTTCTAGTGTTCCCGAGATTTTTTCCGTTAGGATTTTTCTCGTAAAATTGGTGTTCATTGTTTGATTTTTTTATATCTTTGATAATTATCAATTGAACACTAAGTTAATGATTGGTAATTGAATCGACATATATCTATCTAGAAATAATATCCTCGAAATTTCATTCATTTAAATGAGCTAAAACTCATATGTTGCTCATCTCCGACGCCATGTTCTTAGTCGGAAGGGAGATGCAACTCATCAAAGTTGAAGGGTCATGGCTGGAGAAGATGAACCATCCGTGAGAAAGGTTGCTTCCTCCAATATACAAGGTTTTAAAACCCAAACTGTTCATTGAACCGGAAAAGTGATCGGGTGAAGGGTCAACCGGTTCAACCGTCAGGTCAACTGGGTTGAACCGTGATGTCATCATGATGTCATAAATATATTTATTATTTATTAAATAAAACAAAAAAAAATCTATAGAAGTTCTAAAAAAATTAAGGTTAGTTCATCTAAAAAAATTTGGACTTCTGGAGTTACTGCTTGCCAGTTGCTAGTTGAGTACTTGAGCTAGTTCAACTAAAAAAAAAAAAAAAAGGCGTGAGGGTGATAGTATGCTATCAGCTTAACCATTTTACTATTTTAGAGAGTTGTCCTCTTGCCACTTCTATCTTATTTCTTTTTCCAAACAAATCTGTTAGCCTTATGGCTTCCACCCATATTTGTTGTATGATTTTGATGATAACAAACATTGTGTTATGTTTATTCAATTGTGCATATGAATACTTTGTTATACACTCATGCTTAATTGTCAAACCTTATTGAGTGTTTATTTGGCTAACCATATTGAGTAATTGACATTATCATATAGTTCTTATATATCCATTTTAGTATATATTTATTAAGAACAAGATTTAGAGTGTCATTGAAAGAGGCTCAAACCATCATGAAGCTCTTGCACTTCATTGAACCTTATGTGGATGTGAATACGACTTAAAGCCTAGCACAAGCTCTTGCACTTCATTGAACCTTATGTGAATGTGAATATGTTGCATATTCACTTAAAGACTTTGAAGAGCCATTGCATTGATGCAATCCTATCATGAGCCACAACATTATTGAAGTGTAATGATGAAGCCAAGCAAGCCAAGCACAAGCCAAGCACAAGACTTGAAGAATCATCTATGAAGATCTTGATTTCTTTCTTGTGTAAGAGTGCTTATGATTTATATTGTAAATCTCTCCTTAGGATGAACTATAATTGGCTCAATTGACTATGACTTAAAGATCATAGGTTTTAACTTTGGAAAATCACATTTTGGTCAAAAATTGATTCAAACTCATAGTGGGCTATATGGACTCAAAAGTCAAAATGTTTTCTACTTATTGTTTTGGCTTAAACTTCATTGGAAAACATTTTAAACTTGCTCAAAAATGTTTTGGAACACTTAGTTAACTTGTTCAAGTGTTATAAGTTGATTTGGACTTAAGAATTTCAAAATATTGACATTGCAGCTTTTCTTGTCGACTAACACTTTAGTCCTAGTCGACTAAGTGAAGGTCAGAAACAATGTTTTGAGAAATTTTAAGTTAGTCGACTAAACACCTTGTCCTAGTCAACTAATGGTTTTCTAGTAAACTAATACATTTTTGCTAGTCAACTAAGAGCAGGTCAGAAGCCATGTTTGAGAAGTAGAGTTGATAGTCGACTAAGACCTATCTTCTAGTCGACTAATCGATCCCGAAAAACTTTTCAAAGTGATTTTTAAATTGCTAGTCGACTAATCAAACCCAGAAAAGTTTTACAAATGTTTTCATTGAGCTAGTCGACTAACCGTGCCCGGGTAGTTAAAATTATTTGAAAATAAGCTTGCTAGTCGACTAACCCTCTTGTCTTAGTCGACTAACTCTGCTCTGCAACAAATAACAGCTCTATTTTTGTGCCTAGTGGCCATATTCTTTTGTGGGCTTATTTATACTCATTGTATGAGTCCTGAATCAACTAATGATCATACACAAACTCAAGTCTATCTAGTATTCATCATTCTTGTGTGATTTAATCACTTTGATTCATCATTCTCTCTTAAGCCAACATTAGTTCATATCTTTCAAAAATATTAGTGAGAGCTTATTGTTTGTACATCATCTACTCTTGAGGAGTTATTCTTTGTACACATTCTGAATATTCATCTTGTAATCTTGTGAGTGTTAAGGGTTGAGTGAATCCCTTTTAGGTGAGAATCTACCACCTTAAAAGTAGATTGTGGGTGGGGTGTCTTCCACCTTTAAAAGAAGACAAAGTGTAAAGGTTTTTCCGCCTTGAAGGAGTGATTCACAGTGGATTGTGGAATCCTCAAGACGGAACTCTTGAGGCGTGGACTTAGGCGGAGACCGAACCACGTTAAATCCTTGTGTTTGAATCTCTCTAACTCTTCTCTTGCATTTCAATTTATATACTTGCTATATTAATTATTGTATTGTGATTCAAACTATTCTCTTTCGCTAAATTTAATTGAACCATAATTTTTAATTGGTAATTATTTTGAAAAGTTTGCAAAACCTCTATTCACCCCCCTCTAGAGGTATATACTTGGGCCACCTTTGAAAGAAGACAAAGTGTAAAGGTTTCTCCACCTTGAAGGAGTGATCCATAGTGGATTGTGGAATCCTCAAGACGAAGCTCTTGAGGCGTGGACGTAGGCGGAGACCGAACCACATTAAATCCTTGTGTTTGAATCTCTCTAACTCTTCTCTTGCATTTCAATTTATATACTTGCTATATTAATTGTTGTATTGTGATTCAAACTATTCTCTTCCGCTGAATTTAATTGAACCATAATTTTTTGGTAATTATTTTGAAAAGTTTGCTAAACCCCTATTCACCCCCCTTTAGAGGTATATACTAGGGCCACCTTTGAAAGAAAACAAAGTGTAAAGGTTTCCCCACCTTGAAGGAGTAATCCATAGTGGACTGTGGAATCCTCAAGACGGAGCTCTTGAGGCGTGGACGTAGGCGGAGACCAAACCACGTTAAATCCTTTTGTTTGAATCTCTCTAACTCTTATCTTGCATTTCAATTTATATACTTGCTATATTACTTGTTGTATTGTGATTCAAACTATTCTCCTCCGCTGAATTAATTGAACCATAATTTTTAATTGGTAATTATTTTGAAAAGTTTGCAAAACCTCTATTCACCCCCCCTCTAAAAGTATATACTTGGGCCAACAAAATTAATTCATATCCAATCATGAGAGTTGCCCTCTTTAAGAATTTCAGGGGGCATTTCAGTCATTTTTTAGGTTTTTTACTAAATTGAAAAAATCGATGAGTTCAACTGAACTGTTAATAAACCCATTAAACCGACGGTTAAACCGGAGGATCGACCGGATTTTGCAAAATAGAGCAGTTTTTGAGTTGTATGGGTTTTTGTGGATTTAACCAACCGAAAAAGGGACCGGTTTCCGATTCAACTGGCCAATCTGGTCAGAGTTTGATAACATTGCCAATATATGGTCTGTTTCTCTCTCTTAATTTCCTTTGGAATTGGTTTCTATACTCACCTTATATGCATGAGCAAGTGGACATGTGTCGCTCATTGAGTGCGCCACATCAAGTGTGAGCAGCAGTGGCTACTGCAGCACTGTAAGTAGCCAAGTTTTATACATTTTGTATATATTTTACAAGCCTAATCACTGTCAGTTTGTCAGTTCTCTAGGGCAATTTTGGCACTTTTACAGGTTAATCTCAGAGCTTAACTACCCATTAAAGCCATCAGGGGAACTCGTAACAATAAACAGAAGAAACTTCATGGCAAATCTACTGACATACAATTCCATTTTTACAACTTCACTACAATCCACACAACAATATCCAATGTCAGGTACAAAGCAATAGAATAAAGCACTTAGGAGAGGGATTAACATTCCACAATGCAGATACACACCTCCAGACACTTCTTTGGCAAAGCAACTCAGCTCTATATATTGGACAAAGCACTAATCTTATTGGAACTGAACTCATCAAAGCTTATCTAGAAAACCATGATTTTCTAATCGGACTCAAAATGGTACTGTCATTTGGGTGTCTTCATGGTAATGTATTTGGATTAACTTGAGAGATCATTCAGTCGGTGATGGGTTCCTCTTGAGCAAGGCGTAGGCATCACTATATATGGCCACCAAGTTTGAAAACACGGCAAGAACAATCATGAAAATACACAAGATCTTGTCCTTCTTTGTTGCTATGCCATGACGATCCCTGGAAAAACAGTTGGAAGATATATTTAAGATTCAGTAGTTAATAAGGATGCACACAATGATGGTAAACCAAATTTGGAAATTATAACAAGTATTATAAGTTATAACCCCTTTTAATATTGAGCAGGATAGCATATAACACAAGTACATTATAACCACTAGGGCAATCCAATGGCCAACTTGATAGCATATAAGCTACATTGGTGGGTAAACCATAAACTCACCACCGCATGAGATTGAGCACTTTTTAGTCAACATAGAAAGAGCAAAGAAATATTTCAATACTAAATTCTTTAAGTGCTTTAAGAGGGCCTAATCCCAACAAATATTTCAACGTACAAATTCCCCATTATATGTTCACTTGTTCCATCACTTTAATGGTCATTTCTAATTCAAAATAAAGAAAATATTTCATACCCCCAAAATTGTCTATCTAAACCCTAATGCTGATAATATCAAACCCCCAAACCCAAAAGTAACATTTGATCAACTTCTATCAAAATTTTGCAATTCTTGAATAAAAATGACTTCACCACTGATTTGAGTCAAGAAAATAAAATTAAAAAGTTAGAAAAATCTTCGTGTCCATATAATAGTCAGAAATGTCCCAAAAGACTGACCGTTCAGGCTCCCACAAATCAAGTGAAAAATCTCTTCCACAATAGGTAAAAAGGATTTCTAATCTATCATTGTTCGTCTTCAAAATCAAATCATACTGGAAACATCATTTTTGTCTACAATTGGAAAATTTGGATGAAAGTAGATGCAAGTGTAAACATCTGAGCCTAGAGTGTGTGTGTGTGTGTAGTTATTATTCGGCCAGAAATTTTTAAGGGTTTTTGTGTGTGTGTGTGTATTTTAGTTATTATTCGGTCAGAAATTTTTAAGGGTTATTTCAACATTTACGTCTAACATTAAGACAAGGGAGTGGTTCACCATAGTTGTTTCTATTTTTAAACTACCCTTGATACTATCGCCTCAACATAGTCAAAAGAAATACAATACAAACAAAGCCTAGGGCTACAAATTTTATACACGTGACAAAAATTATCAAGACTCCAAACTATAAGGTCCCGTAATATGCCTAACCATGATTACCCACGATGAATCACTGTCTTTTCTACAGACTACAATATTCAATTTATTTCCATTTACCGAAAAAGGAAAAAAAAAATCAACTTCAAACATATGCAACTAAACTTTCTCCTAATTCCAGCCACAAAGTAGGAAACTCACCGAAGAGTAATGGAAGCAGGAAAGATGAACCCAAGGCAAACTGCAGCAGTTGCTCCAGTAAACTGGAAAGCATCCCAGATGCTGGGTATAAAATTTGCACCCAAGAAAATAAGACAAATGAGTCCAATGCTGACCAATGCAAACCTCAAGTTGTCCAAAACCAAAGGCCTCGCTGAGGGAAAGAGGAGGCCATCCAGGTTCAGCCGCAGTGGATAGAAGATAACGGGAAAGACAAGCATGAGGTGTGCAGCATAGCTAACACGGACAGCATCATTAAGCAGGGAGCCGAATGGAATGCCGAGGTCGGTGTCAAAGTTAGCGAGTACATCATCAAGGGTTCCATCGCCAAATAGGAGGAATCCAAACAAGCTTGTCATTATGTACACAGTTGAGCAAAGAGCAAGCGAGGTTCGCACAACTGTTTTTATATGCGTAGAGTCTTCAAGTTCATTGTCGATTGAGTGAACTGCAAATTTTTTTAGTTCCCAGAAAGGTCAGTCCTTTTAATTTTAGCACTAAACTTTTATATAATTAAACATTTTGCTCAGGATTGAGAATCAAATTGCAGTAGTTGGTTCCACAACAAGCCAGGCCTTCCTAAATCAGACCTCCCAAGTCAACAATTCCAGTTAAAGTTTCTTTAATTTATTCCAGAATGCAAATTTTGACTAAACTCGAAAAGTGCATCTGACTTGTTTGATGTGTAGATGATGCTGAAAATTATTCTAACTGGATATAGGAATCACAAGGTTCAAAATTAGTTAAACAATCGAGTCAGATATAGCCATATAGACTAGGCATGTATTCATCATTTTTCATCAACCCATATTCCAAAACAACTAGGCGCTATTAGCAACATTTGAAAAATCCATTGTCAATCAACAATTTTTTTAAATAGTCAAGTAGATTATTGATTGAATACACCCGGAGGAAGGGAGGGGACCTAATCCAAACCTAAACCATTCATAAATTTAACTGGCCCACTGAATAGATACACAAACTTTTAAATTTTCTCTCTCTCAACTTTGACTGGATTTGAACAGGTTATCTCCATATATTCATCAACTCCAACAATAAATATACATAAACACAAGTATCTGCATATGCATGCATGTGTGTGTCTGGGGGCAAATAAGACTCACAGGTCATAATATCAGCTACATACCATTGTAGTGGCAAATGAATGCTGTAACAAGAACCGGGACTACAGTGAAGATTTTGATGAATGATGTCAAATCAGTGACATCCGGAAGCAATCTGGGCATCAAAATGCTACCATTTATTATCTTGATAGTAGTGATTCCCACAGTAATAACAAGGAAGACAACAGCCAGCCCAACTGATAAGGCAGACGTGAAGCTCAATGAATCTGCAAGCAAATAAAGGCACACATGATCACTAGAATCAAACACGACAGGGCAGGGTAAAGTTGCAATGAAATAAAGGAAAACATACTCACTAGAGTCCAACACAACCGAGCTGGGTAAACATACAATGAATTGCAACTTTACCGATGTTTATAGTCAAGAATATAATAACCCAACTTAATTGCTGCACAATGGTTGTTGACAGGTATAAGGATTTCAGAACCCACACAAGTATAAGAGAAGATTTGAAAATGGGTCTTGCTTCTCTACTAAATGTCCAGTACAAATAATGACATCAAACTATCACAAAAAAATATAATTATATAAATTATGAGGAAAATAAGAAATCTTGAGACAGCAGAGATACTGCGAAATTTGAGAAAGGGAAGTTTGTTCCACTCATATTCTTCCAAAAACTGTTGCTAGACACAAAATTCAAAGCCAAGAAAGCTATCAGGACACAACTCTATAAACTGCCAAGATGTTCTAACATAATGAACAGCAACAAAGCCTATGAGACTTCTTGAACTAACTAAACATTTCACTGGAGGTGAAAATTAAAGAATAAATAGAACTAGTCATATGCAAGTACATAAGAAAGCAACAATAGACTTTATCATCAGCAAATCAAAAGGCAGTAACACTAACCAATACGCTTAAAGCTTGCCAATGGAGCAAATATGGCAAGTGTCGTGACCAGAAGAACAATGGTACGCCCAGTCCACCAGTGTTCTCCAAACAACCCTTCTAGGACACCGGGATGGTGAACTCCACTTGAAGATGTTCCAGAAACCACATCACCTTCATAAAAACGTATAAACAACCATTAAATATTTTGGAGCCCTACACAACAGCCAGCATAAGGTATCTTGATAAATTGAATTGGTAATAAGAAGTTAAATTAAAGCAGATACTTTAATTCACAGGAAATTGGATGACGAATCTAGATTATGGGAATTCTTAAATGAAGAGAACCACAAATAGGGTGGCACCCAAGCAAAGTAATACCTATAATAATCATGTACACAATAAGTACACCAATGTTATTGATTAAAACAGCGATCTGCAACGCCATCTTTCCGTACTTTCCAAAGGCATCTCCCATTAGATTCCCATAGGAAGTCGATTTCCCTGCCCTGCTAAATCTAAGCAACAACTCAATTGAAGCCTCCGTCAAGAATGCCATAAAGATGACCAGAGAAATTCCAAGAATAAGACCCAACACTTTCATGGTTGCAGGCAAGGCCATGATTCCAGCACCAACAATCGTTGTTGATAAATTGAACACTGCCCCAGTAAAGGAAGCTCCATTAAATTCATCAAACCCAGCATCATCCCCGTGCTTACTAGGCAACAACGGGGCCTTCTCATCAACAACTTGTTTGCCCCTGCGCGGTGACTTCTCCTTCTTTGGCGCAAGGCTTCCAATAGTCATCTTTTAATTTCTTAATTCTCCAAATAAAGACTTGAAATTTATTGATTATTTGTGAAGTTGCTCAACCTCTCAGAACTTAATTCCAAAAGATCTGCAAAATAAAACTTAAAATTAGTTTTGAAATTGAAAGATCTTTTAACTCCATGATTAAAAAGTCCAGTAATTTGCAAAATTAGTATATCTACCCCAAATATTGCGAAAACTTTGAATTGGAACTAGGCAAAAGCTAAGGATCCCACATGGATTGCTGATGTTTAATTTATTTAATATAAAAAAAAAAAAAAAAAAAAAAAAAAAAAAAACACTTTTTAAATCAAAACGTTATTTTCAGACTCAAAACCCCAATCAATCAAAAATCAAAAACCCAGTTTGCAATAACCCTGAAATGAGGTAGAAGATCTCTTGTAGATGGCCCCAAATAAAAAAACAAATCAAAACCAAACCAAACAAGTGAAAGTAATTTTGGACAAAACAAAACAAAACCAGCAGAAATTTGAAACGCGGAAACAGGCAATCAAATTAAGCTTCAAAATCAACGGAATTCGTCAATTGATAACCAAAAATTTCATTTAAAGATAAAAACATTTTGAGTTCAAAATAAGAAGACTTGGCACAAACCAAATCTCCAAACGGCAAAATTCACAAAGCCCAGTTACCCAGAACACTAAAATAACCCCGATATATCTCTCTGAAATTGTCCCAAAAATGGCACCAAAATCAATCAATTCCTAAATATTTGCATACAACACAACAGAAAATAAAAAATCAGAACTTACAAATCCTATAATCTTCAACAGAAACAATTGATACTAAACACTTACAATCAAAATTTACAGAAATCTTCAAGAATCAGAAAGCAATAAATATACGATAGAAGATTGTATATCCTTCAATATTTAGTCTATCCGTGATGTTACACACACACACATATATATATATACATAGATAGAGAGAGAGAGAGAGAAATGAAGAGAAAGAGAGCTTCACGTAAATGTCGATTATGTATAATTCTACGGTTGAAATGTACGAATTGACTGAAATAATAAGACGTTACCCGGTAGCTATGGGATTGGTGGAATCACTGTTGTTGATGACTGTAAATGGGTATTGATTTTTTAGGGCTTTTTTGAGTTTTTCACTGATTCAATTATGACCAATTACGTCGCTGTCAAATTATTTGTCTTTCTTTCATTATGAAAAGCGTTGAATATCCCTAAAACTTAATAAATAGGGTTAATTACATTTTACCTACATGTGGTTTATCTCTAATTTGATTTACCCACCCGTAGTTTGATTTTTTACATTTTACCCACCTGTATTTCCCTCCGTTACTCCTCCGTAACCCACCTCCACAATGGACGTTACTCTAACACGAAAAATTAAAAAAACATAACAGCCATCCGATCAAAAACCCTCACACCCAAGAACACCCAAGAACATATATAGCAACCAATCCAACCCAACGAATTTGACACGCGAAGAGAAAATCGACTGCGAAACCTAGGGTGTTGATCGTGCAAGCAAGCCGAGGAAGAAGGAGACGCAGTTTTCAGATTTCTGCGAAACCTTCTGCTTCTCTTTCTCAACGTCAAATTTCGGCTTCCATGTGGTCTCCCTGTATGACTCTGCAGTCTTCTCATCACTTGCTATCAAGATATTGTCGAACAATATACCATCTTGCATTGTCCAAATCTCAATGCCAATGGCAGCAACAGGCTCAAAGTCCGGTTTGTCAAGTTCGAAGTACTCTGGATTTGGAATCTGCTGAGGCTTCCAAATACCCTTGTAATTGGGGTTGTCAATAAGTGGGGCATGCCACTTTCCCTTGTAAGCTGGGTTCCTCTTCATTGGCTTTTTCCACTCACCACAACCAGGTGCTATCTCACACTTTGGGTTATCAATCCTTGGTGCCTCCCATACACCATCCTCCTCGTCATCCCAATCTTCAGGTTTTGATGCATCTGGATCATCTATCTCCTCAGGTTCATCATCCAACCATCCTTCAGGTTTCACAGCTTCCTCATCTTCAATTTCCATGGGTGCATCCTCGTCCCAATCATCTTGCTTGACAGCATCAGGGTCTGAAATTTTTGCCCTTTCATCCCAGTCCTCAGGCTTCTTATCATCTGGGTCAGGGATGGTCTTGGGAGGGATGAGTGCAGGCTCAAAATCTTCAGCGGAGAAGAAATTTGCCTTCTTCTTTTCCTCCCCATTGATCAATATGCGCAACTCATTATCAGGTTTCAAAATGGCAGTATACACATGAGATAATTTGTCAGATGGAACAGAGGGGGGGAACTTGAGATGGTGTTCAACATACTCCCCGCTCTTGGGGTTCTTGTGCTTTAGGATGAAGTGCACCTAGGTTTCAAAACATTAAAAGGATCTTGGGTGTTCTTGGGTGTGAGGGTTTTTGATCGGATGGGTGTTATGTTTTTTTAATTTTTCGTGTTAGAGTAACGTCCGTTGTGGAGGTGGGTTACGGAGGAGTAACGGAGGGAAACACAGGTGGGTAAAGTGTAAAAAATCAAACCACGGGTGGGTAAATCGAATTAGAGGTAAACCACAGGTGGGTAAAATGTAATTAACCCTAATAAATACAAGCCCTAAAAGGCCAAAAATGCCCTTACAGAAATTAAGGTATTTTGAAGAAAGAAAAACACCAAAGGGAAATTGCCAAAATCATTCTGCATGTCGGATGGATTCTTTATATTTATTTTGGGGAAAATTATTCATAGAATCCTAAAAATTGGTTTTATTATCACCAATTCCAATTAATAAGATTCTCTACTAAAAAATTATTTTATGTTTAAATTGAAATCAAATATTAATTATGCAATAACATTTTTGACCTTTTCTTAATTCTCTATTAGAATTAGATTTGATTTTTCATATTTGATTTGTAACTGAAATGAATAAAATATGAGATAAATTTGAATTTGAATTTATTTCAAACTTGTCCCATATTTAATCCATATCAGTTACTAACCAAATAAGGAAAATCAAATAATAATAAAAAAAAAATCAAACAATCAATGATGACCAACTACATTGGGATTCATTTATCAGTACAAAAAAAAAAAAAAAATTAAAAACAATCAAATGCAAAAAAAATAATAATAATAAATAAAATAAATAACAAACAAAGCTTACGACATTATAGCAATTATTTAAAGGTCGAATTATTATTATTATTTTTATGCACAAAAATTGAATAAAAAGAAAAAATGAGAGTCATTCATGATCCATTGCAAAAAACCAAATCTTTATGAGATTGGAGCAACGATTTCACGATAGATTAATTTATCTGTGGACATAAACTGAATATAAAACAAAAGTCAAAACTTTATGAGATTGGAACAAATTAAAGAATTCATGGTGTATTTATTTATCCATAAACATAAAAAGAATAGAAATAAAAAAATATGTGCAATCATATGCTAAAAATCAAGGTTTTTTGACATTGTAGCAACTATTTAACGGGGGATTAATTTATCCGTGCACAAAAATTGGAACTACTAAATATCAAACTTTTCTCCAATCCATTAGAAAAATACTAAATCTTTATGAGATTGGAGTAAAGATTTCACGGTGTGTTCATTTATCCGCGGACATAAACTGAATATAATTAAAGAAAAAAAAAACAAAATAATCCAATGCAAAAAAAAAAAAACACCAAATCTTTATGAGATTGAAACAAATAGTTTATGGTATATTTATTTATCCGTGTACAGTTATATTTATCTCTGGAACAAAATCCCTAAAAAGCACAACCCCTAATCTATGTAATGTACATTTAAACATTAAAAAAATTCACCGGATAAATGTATCTTTGTGATTCGTGTGAAATTAATTATACAAATCAAATATGCAAGTAATTTATTGTTGATTCCTACCACTTTCAATTCATATACTCATCTTCCCAAATAAAAGAACAAAAAAATTAATGAAATAATATAAGGCTTATACAATTCTTATTATTTTTTCCATGATCGCCGATTACATTGTTCCATATTCGCTAGTGAACAGTGCCAAAGAATGATTGTCGGTAGATCTGAAATGTAGAGAAAGCTTTTGCAGGTCATTCGAAAATGGATACCTTCTTTGTATTATCGCATAATAATAGGAGCTTGATTCTTTGTTTCAATCTAGTATCCACTAAATTTGGCAACTACCCACTTTTTAAGAAGATTCATATCAGCAGCGTAACTAATGGGCACAAATGTCATTTTTCTATATTTTGTTAATTTATCAAAATCTTATTTTTCTTGAGGGGCCTATCAGTATATTGATTTTATACTAGGATTCTTTGAGTATATAACCCTTTATTTTATTTTATTGTCAATTATTAAAGAATCCAAATCCATTAAAACTCTTTTTTATATTGAATACTTTTTAAGTACCAACATTGAGTTGTTTTGACAGTATATATTCTCACTTTCAAAAGTGATACATTAAGTTCAAATATATAAAAAATACAACCATATCAATTTGTTAATATTAGGCCATTAAGAATAAGAGCATCTTTAATAGAAAATATCATTTTTGGCTAGCCAAAGTTATTTTTTGGATAACTACAATGAAAATATTGAAAATGACTAATAATTCAGCTAGAAATACGCCAATGGCTAAAGCTAAAGCTATTTGTTGAGACAAATTTGACTCAACTTATAATTATAATTATTTTTGGATGGGAAATGCATGAACAGTTGGAAAGAGATTTCCTATATTGTTAGCAAATAAATGGTAGGAAAATGTCCTGGAGTTGCTCTAAGGATAGGTTTCTATCTTTTGCAAAAAAAAAAAAAAAAAAAAAAAAAAAGAAAAGAAAAAGAAATGCTAAAGATCCCGTCCAAATTTCCCGTCCAAAAATCTCGTCTGCACATTTACCCATCATAACCGAATCGAGATAGAGAGAGATTTGGAATTAAAAATAATAAAACTGTAATTAATGCCTCATTGTGTAGAGTGCCCCCACTAACACACCTTCCCATGTCTCTTCCCCCAAGAAACCCAATTAATGACATCGACTTGACCACATCTCAATCCAATCCAAATGCCACTGCATCACCCTCATTTTGCTACAATCTATTAAGTTCCTACAATGATACCTTCCTGAGGTTTTACCTTTTGAGTTGAAAAAGCAAAAATGCCCTTTTAAAAAAAAAATAAATAAAAGACTCGATTATTCCAAAAGTACAATGAATCAAGGGAGAATTATAAGGACTAAACAAGAATGCGATTGCACAAGAAAAAAATTCCCCTACCAACACGCCTTCCCATGTCTCGTCACCCAAGCAACCTATACGCCTCTCTTTCTTTCTTTCTTTCTCTTTCATAAATTTGAAGTGCTCTATTATTTGCTTGCATCTTCTCATTCATGTCATTTCTACAAATCCGAAGTTGCATCAGGGAAGGTTTCCGGCATCAAGCACCTTCTACTGAAAAAGAGAGAGAAGTTAGGCTTCATCTATTGCAGCAGCAACCGCAGCGACTTGAGTGTTTTCACTGATTTTTTAAGTGCTTTCATTGTCTTTTTTTTTTTTTGAGTTTTCAAACATTTAAAGTGTTTTCACTGTCTTTTTAACTGTGTTGGGAGTGATTTCACTGAATTGGGAGTGTTTTCACTATCTCATTTTTCTTTTCTTTTTTTGTGTTTTTATTGTGTTGGGAGTGTTTTCACTTTGTTTGGAAGTGTTTTCACTAAGTTATGAGTGTTTTCACTGACTAATTTTTTTAGTGTTTTAACTGTGTTGGGAGTGTTTTCATTGTGTTGGGAGTGATTTCACTAAGTTTGGAGTATTTTCACTGTGTTTGGGAGTATTTTTACTGTCTATTTTTTTTTTTAAGTTTTCACTGTCTTTTAACTGTGTTGGGAGTGTTTTCATTGTGTTGGGAGTGTTTTCTCTGTGTGTTTGGGAGTATTTTCACTAAGTTGGGAGTGTTTTCACTATCTATTTTTTTTAGTGTTTTTACTGTCTTTTAACTGTGTTGGGAGTGTTTTCATTGTGTTGTGAGTGTTTTCACTGAGTTGGGAGTGTTTTCACTGTGTTTGGGAGTGTTTTCACTAAGTTGAGAGTTTTTTCACTGTCTATTTTTTTTAGTGTTTTCACTGTCTTTTAATTGTGTTTTCATTGTGTTGGGAGTGTTTTCACCGAGTTTGGAGTGTTTTCATTGTGTTTGGGAGTGTTTTCACTAAGTTGGGAGTATTTTCACTATCTATTTTTTTTAGTGTTTTCACTGTCTTTTAACTGTGTTGGGAGTGTTTTCATTGTGTTGAAAGTGTTTTCACTGAGTTGGGAGTGTTTTCATTGTGTTTGGGAGTGTTTTCACTATCTATTTTTTAGTGTTTTTCACCGTCTTTTAACTGTGTTGGGAGTATTTTCATTGTGTTAGGAGTGTTTTCACTGAGTTTGGAGTGTTTTCACTATCTATTTTTTTAGTGTTTTTACTGTCTTTTAACTGTGTTAGGAATGTTTTCATTGTGTTGGGAGTGTTTTCATTGAGTTGTGAGTGTTTTCACTGTGTTTGGGAGTGTTTTCGTTGAGTTGAGTGTTTTCACTGAGTTGCTAATGTGGCATAGACGGGATTGAAATGCAAGTAACATTCACGAGACTGGTAGCACTGCTAAAAAAAAATCAGTTTCTTTAAGTTTTAAATCCCTAGTAAAGTATTATTAGCCTCATACATAGTATGTATTCGATGAAAAACTTTACATTTGAGCACATGTAAACTCATAGAAAAGGTGTTGGCTTATAGCTAGGGTTCCAAGCCAGGCCAGCAAGATAGAATAGGAATTTAATTGAAGTTGTTCATTTGCAGTGACTTAAACTAGGATGGTAACTTTAGCATTCTTGTGAATTTCTTATGGAGTCAATCATAGAATTAATATCGATCTTAGGCATTAACTAATCTCGAATGGCAGTGACTCGTATCCAAGTTTAATGATTAATTGAATGATTAATTGAACTGAAGTTTCGAATACCTCATTGAAAAAAATAATAATTTTGATTGCCTATTTTCTTAATAGGAAAATGCTATACATCACTACAAGTAGGGGTGGCAAAATGCAACACGACCCGAGAACACGACACGAACCGTACATAAAGATAGTGGGTTTGGGTTACTCCTAATCGTGTTCGGGTCATAATCGGGTCGACCCACTTCACTCGTGTAGTTAGGCATGTCGGTTTCGTATCAACCTGTGTAACTTGAAATTGACCCACTGTGACCCGCCTAATATACCGGTCATGTTCGTGTTGACCTGACCCATATAACCCGCTTTTGACCTGTATAACTCATTTACCCATTTGGACCAATTTTCTTTGATTGTGGCCTATGAGATGCCTTTTGTAGACATTTATTTATACTTTTTGAGATGTGACGTCGATTTCAGGTGGAATACTATATTTTGATTATGATGGTTTTTGTCATAGAAACCTTTTTGGGATGCTTATTTTTAAGTTTTATGATTTTAATTTATAATTTTATTTCAGGATGATTTTAATTTATTGAGTATGATTTTCATTTTGGGATGTTTACTTAAACTGCATTAATAAACAAGTAACTTATATGATTTTTGATGTTTAAATATAAGTACAAAACTAAACAGGTTCATTTCAGGTTAATTGGGTTATAATCGTGTCGGGTTGGTCGTGTACTCATGTTGACCTAAACACAATCCAGTTTTTAAATGGGTTAATTGGGTTAGGTTCGTGTCAACCCAATTATAAACAGGTCGTGTTCGTGTTTGAATTTCTGACCCAATTAATAAACAAGTCGTGTTCATGTTGACCCATATGCTCGAATACATGCCTCTCGACACGATACGAACCCGACCTGTTTACACGAATTGCCACCCCTAGCTACAAGGTATCACTACAACTATCACTATAAGAGACAAATGTTGTGAATTTTCAAAACTACCCATTTGCGATTTTCCAAAACTATCATCATTTATCTCTTATAGCGATACTTGTAGTGATTCGTTGTAGTGATTGAAAAGGAATGCGAACTAAAATGGATTCGCAGCGGAAGTTCAAACAAAAATTTTTCTTTTATAAAGAATCCATCATCGTATTTATTCTAGAATCGTATTAAGTATAGGGATATGAGTTTATTAAATTACAAGAACATATATTTAAAAACTATAAACATACTTACTTATAAATCTTTTAGCGTAGCTTTCCTTCGCGAGCTTTAAACGTATGAAACCTCCAACGGGTATCCACACGGGGTAAGATTTCTTGAACCTTCTTGTCATTCACAACTTTTGTAAAACCTAAGCTTGGAGAGGGAGAGATAGAGGACGGCTAGAGGGAGAAAGAACCCTAGGATGAATGCTTTCACACTGCCTTAGGGTTCCCCTCTCTTTATTTTATATATTCTCTTATTTTGGGATGTTTGGTTACAAGTGCTAGCTTGACCATTCATCCATTTGATGAATAGTCAAACTCATATAAATTAGAGTGTTCCCTCCCACAAGTTCAAGAAACTCACTTACACCTTATTGTGTGTGACCTTTTGGGTTCACCCAACCTAGCAGTGGACAGGGACATCTCGATGTCTCCTAAAAATAGAAACTTTCTATTTTAAGGTTCAATTGAAACAATTCCAATTTTGCTCTCATTGATAACACTTTATCAATAGGCATTCATTGGTCATGAGTGACATCTAGCAACACATCATGACGTACCCTAGGTTTGGGTGAATAGCAGAACTATGTGAACCCTTCATGTTACTTAATCCTCCATCCCTTAATATCACTATTAAGATAATAGTTATGGTATTCTGTCAAACCTTATCTTAACACTTTGATATATGTTTTACAAAATATAATCTCAATAAGGTAAGTGCAGTGAAACTCTTTTCACTGTTTACCTATCACTCTGGCCAGAGATTTAATTGATACTTATCTTTGTAAATTAATCTTGACATTCTCTCTCATCAAAAGTGAGAGTGATGATTCCTTATTGCACACTCATCTATCTTCACGTATAACTTATTAGGGCCAATGAGTACCGATTACATCCATATGGATAAGGCTGTACAAGATACTATCAAACCCTAGTAACCTACGCATAAGACAGCTATGGTGTCTCAGGTCTAAGGATTACCAGTGGATTACCAGTGGACGTAACATAAGAATATTCCTTTTGACATAATCTCCATAGGATATTCTTGTGGATCAAGTTCAGTGAACATATTCTCCAATATGCACCCATAAATTAACTATAGTATCACTACATTGATAGGAAAGACTACCTATCATCCCATTTGGAGTTAGTTTAAATCTGTGCTACTCTTAGCGGTCTATTAAATATTCATTTTAATAAACCTATGAGTAGGAACTGTTTAGAATAAATGTACATGAGAAATATCAGTCTCTCTATCTCAACTATTTGAGATGTATATTTCTCCTATCATTTATTCAAGGACCTTATCATGTATGTTAGAACACATAAGATAAGTTTATACCTTCTTAATATCATATAATATGAATTTGATATGCCATTTAGGATTGATTTTGGGGCATATCTCTAACAGTGATACGTAGTATTACTCTTTTTAATATTTTCCTATAAACAACCAAATAAATAAATATGTTTCAAATTTAATTTAGGATTTTACATTTTAAAAAGATTCTAGTTTCACCCTCACTCTTTTCATCTCTATTCTACTAGAGTCTTTCCGATATTGTAGCCTTGTGTATGGATTGATGTGGCAATATTAAATGTATCAATATAAATAATTAAAGTGGTCGGCATGAGATGCAGTTTCATGAAAATAAATAAATAAATAACATGAGGTGTAGAATTCATATCAAGGACTGTGTTAATGTGATAATGCCGCATCAATCACTATAGTTTGTGCTCCATGGTTTTACGTACTATATCATTTTTCACATCTAACAATTAAAACAAATAATAAAAATAATAGCGAGTACAATGACATTCTAATTAGGTTTTTTCACATTATTTATAACATATAAATATACCATAGCTAATAGATAATTATGGGATATATATTTTGAATTAGATATTCTTTCCATGAATATCATGCATGTCAAAAATCAAAGTCATTCAATATCAATATATCAAAATATAAACTGTGACTGCTGAAAACTATAACAATTTTTCTTAATGACATTTTGAAAAATTGACCATTAGATCTTTGTGAATTTTGGCATTCATCTATTTAATTCAACGTCAGTTTTGCAAAATATGTACGTATCCCACAATTATGTATTAGTTTCATGCATACTTTAACTAAGGCACCGTTTGGATTTGTTTTTTATAAGTACTTATTTGCTTTTTCAAAATTTTTCTAAGAAATTATATATTGCAAAATTTTTAAAAAGCAAATAAGTACTTATGAAAAACAAATCTAAACGGTGCCTAAACTAATTAAATATATGCTCATATGATTATTTTCATATATATATATATATATATATATTATTATATTTTACAATTTTTTTAAAGATAATTTCAATTTTTGTAATACGTTACAAAAATCTTATTACATCCAAGGTCATTAGAGCCCATTATCTAGTGTTAGTCTCACCAAAATAGTTTAGTCGCAACTTTTTACGAGAAGATACGCAATACTAGTAGGGATATAATGGTGTTGGAAAAAAATATGATTGAACTATTTAGAATTTAGATAATATTGTGTCTAAAAAATTAAATTAAATAAACATATAAAAATAATTCTACACAACGTATATATCTATGTACATAGAATTGTATACCAATTAGGACTCTAATATTTAAACAATTAGATAAGATGAAGAAGTGTAATACTTGAATACGATTTGAGTTTCTCCAACGTCTCTTAATATTAATAAATAGATATGGATGAGTTTTTATATGCAGAAACCTGAAATCGATATTTCTAAAAGTCAAAAATACATGAGAATAAGTCTACTATTCATGCTTATCTACCCGGGACTTTTAGCATTTTATAAAACCAAATGGACCTAACATTTCTAGTTGAATATTCATGATTAAAATAAAACCAAATTAAAATAACAAGAAGGGAATGTCATATTTTTCAAGGATGATGCTTCTCCAACGTGTATAATCTAAATTTATTAATTAGTATCAAAACAAAACTATAAATTTATCATATCCACATGTGGATCCATTAATATAAGTGTTGGCCTAGTCAAGTTTGATGGTTTTGTTTGGTCTTTCTAGAGAGAGATGTCTTTGTTGAATATATTAATTCCCCAGCCTAACACAACATCATAGCAAGAAAGAATGCATAAGTTTTATATATATATATATATAGTCCTGATCTTATTAGATATATCTCATTTTAACTAAAATTAGCTAATAACATAAGCCATTAGATTTTCATTCACTTAATGCATAATTCACTTCAAGATTTCAAT